>JAKLND010000089.1:0-108097 GCA_022813125.1 Septoriella neoarundinis | reverse complement strand
GGGGGGTCTTCGGCTCTGTGCGGGGGGGGCTGGGGGGGTTTGGGGGTTGGGGTGACGTGGGCGGAGAGGAAGGAGAGGGGGAGGTTGGAGAAGGGGTGGGAGGAGGTTTTGCCGGGGATTTGTCTTGGTTCTTGAGGATGGTGTTGCTGTGTTTAGGGCTATAGGGAGTTTGGGTTCCGGAGCTGGCGAGACGAGCTGATTTGATGGGGGTAAGTCGGCTCAGGAGTGATTCGTTATTGTTCGTGCAGGGCCCTAGGAGGTTATCGCTATTCACAGCTGGCTGCTTGAGCCGATTTGATTAGAGTTTATTACGCGGACAGCAGATATGTATCCGTGCCGCACTCTGGGTCGTGTAATCCTGGCAAATTTGTATGGGAGTAGTCTGTTGAGCAGTTTCAAACGTGGCGAGAAGACAAGTCGAGCGAGGACAAAGAAACCACTAAGGCTCGGTTGGGTACTGGCGGATTGTGTGTTTGGTAGCGAGATGCTATGACCTACAGCTGCTAGATCGAAATAGCGATACGAAATGGGTGACATCGCGCAAAACCAAGCTCGAGATGGTCTAATACCACAATCAAGACAGTTGGAGGTTAGAAATAACAATAAACAGCTACTTCATTATAGTATTGAAATCCACAAAGCAAGGAGTAGAGACGAGATGAAGTCAATTGTGAAGACCAATCAAAGTTTGCGGACACACCCGCTCACGCTGCGGGACCGGTAATTCAGTCGAGTCGTGTCTTCACCACCTTCTGAGTCGAGCACACTTCCCTGCGACATCTCCCGTATTTCACTGGGAGCCTGAGCTACTGTGAGTTTACCCTCAGACTGATGTTGAACTTCGTTCACGAAAGCTCCATCAGCGTACACCGACTGTGACCCAACCATTAACGCTTTCGGCAGTGCGTTCTGTTCCACCGAGCCGTATCGGCACACGTTCTGAGGAAATCCTACCCTTGAGGAGCCAAAGAGTTGGATAGTGCGAAATATACTTATCCTGGAGGGGGAGCAGAGATGGCGACAGCTACGGGTACGTTGGCCGTGAGAGATTCGGAGCGCAAGCTGGGATGCACACTGGTCTCGGCCATTTCGGTGGCCACTTCTGCAAGGAGTCATCCCCGATATAGGGTTTCTACTGACACTTGTTTTGCGCTGCAACAGAAGGCTATGCCTACTCTCGCTCTTCGTCCTTTTCCGCTGCCCGGTCACCCGACACGGCGTCGCCAATCTACCCAGAGCGTGCGATTCGCCCTCTGCCTAATCGACGCTTGAAGTCTCGACTCTCTCCTGAGCAACAGAGCTCGATAATCTACCCGCCCGACCCACCGCCCATGAGCCCGACTCTGAACTTCCATGTACCGGAAAACGGAGTAAGGGGCGGGACGACTAACGGAGCATTGGAGCACGAGTACGAGCACGACCATGACCATGACCACGATCACGACCATCATCATCACCACCATCACCACGATGCTATACCGGTACACGACCACTGCATGTGCAAGCATGACGAAGGTGACAGCGGCGACGAAGAGGTGGAGTTTGACCACCCTGACTACCGTTATGCCACGACTGGGCCTCTAGCTGTGAATGGGAAGGCGCCACTTGACTCGGTACAGCGGCGGTTGATGGAGGCTTCGCGAGGTGGGAAGCAAGTTGGACCAGGATCGGTGGCATCGAGCGCGGACGGATACGAGAGTTTCGAGAACACAAGCAACAAGAAGAAACGGAAGATTCCGCTCTCCAGCGCCTCTTCCTTGCATCAGAGCAGTCTGAGTGCGGAGATGGCCAGCATGGGGATTAACAATTTTGACGGCGCTCCGGACGAATATTCTCATGCGCAAAGACCGCACCACGCCGGCCCTGGTTCTTCTCCCTCGGGTACCGGCATAAGTGGCGCTGGCCGAGGCAGGTACGGCCGCCAGACTATTAGGGATGTCCGGCGACCGCTCGCAAATGGCACAATGAACACGATCAACGGGTACGGACCGAAGGCGCCTGCGCGCTCCGTCAGCGGCAGTGAAGTCAGGAGCGGGGGTGAGTCAAGTCATGATGCGGCTTTTTCCAACTTTGAAAAGCCGACGCATTCCATCACAACTTGGGCAAAGCACTGACAATAGTTTGTTTCATCCACAGACATCTCGTCCGAAAACACCGGTGGCATCATATCGCAAGCGATCAAGACCGCTGCAGAGCAAGGACCGCTCACCCCGCAGAAGGGCAAAGAGAACGTCAGTCTTCTGCAGCAATCTGCCTCACACTCCGTCACTCCGAAAACTCAATTCACCTTCACTTGCGAATCTGATAGTGCCAGCAAGATGGTTGATCAGCAACAGGCAATGGCGGACGCCGCATACCGCGCAGGTTACGGCACACCAACTCCGGGTCATCACCGCGGAGCCAGTGGGCAAGGCATGACTCCTGGTAGCCGCATGCATGCTCAGGGCACGCAGACAACACCCTCGCGTAACGGCACCGCACCGCGCGCGCCAGTCCAACCCAGCACAGTTCCGACAGCGCAACCACCTCCTCCGAGCCAGCAACAGCCAGCTCCTGCGCCCAAACCGAAGCCGCGTCGTCGCCCTAGTAAGGAATACGCTCTCGCCGCGCGCCAGCGCAAGCTTCAGCAAGAATACACAAACTACCATCATCGCCCTACCGGCGACAACTTGTGGATTTGCGAGTTTTGCGAATACGAGGATATCTTCGGCGTGCCTCCTTACGCCTTGATTCGCTCGTATGAGATCAAGGATCGCCAGGAACGTAAGAAGGCTGCCGAAAAGCGCAGACTCCTCGAGAAGGCCAAAATGAAGAACCGCAAGGGCAAGAAGGGCGGCAAGGGTGGCAAGAACAACAACTCCGCAGCTGCGCCCCCAGCTCCCGCCGGAGGCCCTGGCGCTTACGATCCGAACCTCCCTCCGCCGGAAGGGGACGACTACTACGATGACGACGAGTATGGTGACGAGTACGAACCCGTGGGGCCGGACGATCAATATCCAGCCGACTACTATCCACCGCCGCCAGCTCCAGCTAGTACGCCAGCCGTACGCCCGCCGGCAACAGGTGGTGGCGGTGAAGCGGTAGGATAGTAGAGCGCGGCACCTCGCGGTGCCGGTTCTGCGAGCCTCCACAGAAACCACGCGGTGAATCTCCTTACTCGTCAATCTGAGCGTTCTTGGTTTTACTTGCGCTGCTGCTGTTACTACTGCGATCTGGAGTTCCTGTTGGCGTTGGCCGAGGGACGGAGCTCTGTGGCGCCTGCGGTCTGCTTTTAGGGCATTGCTTTTGAGTGATTGTTTTTCGTCTTTGACTACTGGTTTCTTGCGTGCATCCTGTGCATACGGAGCTACCCTTTTTGTGTCGCATTTCACTGGCGCGCTATTACCCCCCGTTTTGGTTTGGCTTGTGTTTGTTTGGAAGCATGATTTACTCCCCCCTCTCAGCTCTTTTGCATTACGAAAATCATACTCTGGACGGATGGGGACTGGGACTGTTTTGTTATGGTGGAGGTTTGAAGCTCCGGCTTTGGCACAGGGATACAGGTGTTGGATCCGAGTGAAGGTGGAAGTGTGGAGACGAGAGGTGCTCGTTGTATCAGTGGGTGGAAAGATGTGAGATATCCGCTGAATGAAAGGCAGTTGTGCCTGTGAAGACAAGACCACTTGTAGTCAACACGTGATTCGATTCCAAGGTTTTCGAGCCATCAAGTGATTTGCAACCCTTAAGTCAACAGCTTGGTGGACTGATGATAACCGGGGCAGCGGAATCATGTGCGCTCTTGGGACGTGTGGTCGCCGATTGGGTTGTGTTGTCGCAAGCATCTGAATCCCGGCGCTCGGCCTCGGCCGGCAGTGGTCGAGAAGCCCAGATCGCTGGCTTTGACGACATGCGGGGTCGATCCATAAATGACACCCTGATGAGGGGCAATGAAAACTAAGGGCTTCTAACTAATTTACCTAGGCACAAGACACCCCAATCCCCGATCCTAGTCTTCTCTCGACACCTGTCCGTTTTCCGGCAACGTCTCTCAAATCCCGCAACTCACACCCTCTTCCCGTCCACAGCAACAACAATGGCAGTCCAATCCTTCCGCCAGATCGTCGGTGCCGGCCCCTCCACTGCCTCGCCTTCCAACAGCACCCTAGTCATCATCGACGCACAAAACGAGTACGCCGAGGGCAAGCTGAAGGTCTCCAACGCACCTTCGTCCCGCAAGGCTATCGCCGCGCTGCTCAAGAAGTACCGCGACGCCGGCGGCAAGGTCGTGCACGTCGTCCACAACACTCCCAACGGCGCGCCGGTTTTCACGCCCGACACCAAGCTCGCGGAGGAGTATGAAGAGCTCAAGCCTAAGGACGGCGAGAAGGTGATCGGCAAGATCCACCCGAGTGCGTTTGCGGATACGGAGCTGCAGCAGTATTTGGGCGGGCAGGCGGGTTCGAAGCTCGTGTTGACTGGATACATGGTGAGTTTTCTTGCGAGTCCTTTCGTCCTTTGGCGTATGCGCCTGCAGCTGATATTTTCTCTTCCAAGGCACACGTCTGCGTTTCGACAACCGCCCGCGACGCCGCGCGCCTAGGCTACGACGTCCTCGTCGCCGAGGACTGTGTCGGTGACCGCGACATTCCCGGCGTCTCTGGTGACGACTTGACCAAGATCGTCATGCACGAGCTCGCTGATGCGTTCGCGACTGTCGTCCAGAGCAGCGATATTAAGTAGATTCTTCAATGATATCCCTTGGTAGCTCAATCGTCGTCGTCCCGCGGCAGCGGCGCCAGCACATCCATTCCCTCGAATACGTTCGGGTCTTCCTCGAAATATGGGAAGCGTAGCGAGCGATACACTTTGTCCATTGCGTTCAGCAATCCCGCCAGCTCTCCTTCTTTGAATTGACCGCCGGGATAGTAGCCCCTTGTACACATCCTCCTGCAAGTGCTCATGAGCAGAGGAACTCCGCGCTGCGTGAGATGCCTGAGAGTGCCCTCACTGTGCTCGATATAAAGCTCGCAGACAAAAGTGTGTGGGCCGAAGTGCCCTGTCGCAGGTCCGCAATCGTCCTTAGGGTACCGGCCCTGCGGCATCTCCGAGACCTGCATGCCCAAGGATCGCAAGAACTCTTTGTCCAGCTCGTTGTACCAGCCTTCCTGTGCGTATACTTCAATCTCACTACCATCGCCCCGCTGCTCTTGCAAGTATGCCACCGTATCCGCGAACATGGCAAACTGCTCCATCGTGCGCTTGCGGCAATCGAAGTTGTCGCGGCTGAAGCTGCCGGTGCCTAGACAGACGGCCGTGTCGATCCGCCAGCCGCTATCGGGACGAAAATGCGCGAGAGTGCGGTGCAGCTGCCGACGCGCGGAGCTGCGCTTCCAGATCTTGGTCTTTGCTTCGAAGTCTTTGGAGATGTCTGACAGCGTCGCGTCTTTCATGGAGCGCGGGTTCTGGTGAACGGTGGGTTTGGGAGCTTTCGAGTTCTTCTTGCGCGGGACTGTACTCCATCCGTCGTCAGGATCGGCCATGGCGAAAGGTAGCTCCTTCGGTCAAGGAAAGGCAGGAAGAGGCCGAGCTGGGCGGGAAAACTGGTGGTTTTCGTCCCTTCAGTTTTGTGGCTCGCTATATGGTTGGGAGCATGTATAGTTGATGTTAACAATCTGTTGTACTGTATCGCGCTCGCCACAGCTTCCTTCGATTGCAATCGTCTCCTGCAAAAGGCTGGGATCCTGTGGACATGCATTCACAGTAATAAGCTGCGGAGACCTGAATGGCGCGCCGATCGACATGTGAAACTGCATTCCCAGGGTCTCTGCGGAAATCCTGAGCACAGATCAAGCCGGGCTTTGTTTGCCGGTTCCACGGGTCCTCTCATTCCATCCTGACAGGGCAGGGCAGAGACCTTGGATTGTCAAAGCTATAGGGAATATTGAAACTAAATGCTTAGTGGACCGCCTGTTTGCTAGCTATGATAGCCTGCAAAGCCATCCCGGTCTCCTATCGATCGATCTAGGCGTAGGCTTGGACCCATTCAAACCCGATCATTTCCTATCGATATTGTAGGCAGCCATTGGCTCGCGTGACCTGTTGGACGTTGCATTGATGCGGGAAAGCAAGTGCCCGCGACGCAGGACGCCAGCTTCTATATTGCGCGCGAGCCCAGTGCGGGGGCACTGGCGACAGTTAGTATTTTGGGGGAAGGCAAGATGGTCACGACAACGGCGAGCAACAGTGCGCATGGTAAGGCGGCGGTCAAGGTCAGATTGGATCAGTGAGCGTGGATTCATCGATAATGTCATTTACAACAATTCGTGAGAGGGAAGTGAAAGTGAGAACGTCTTGTGAGGCGGAAACAAAGCCAAATTGCAATTCAAAAGATTGTTAGCTAAATAGCAAAAGATCAGAACTTCGGGAAGACAAAGGAAAAGTGTGAAGACTTGCCGTGCAGATCGGGGAATCTCCCCCTGAACCTACCTTTGTCCCATTCTCCTCATCTAGGAACTTAGTCGAAACGATGAGCGTACTCCTCGTTCACCTTCTCCATGCTTACCTTGAGAGTGTTCTTCGCCATCTTGCGAGAAGCCACGCGCTCCGGCCTCAGAGCCCTGATGTCGGGGTTGGGAGCAGGAGCCTCGAGCTTATTGTAGCCAATAGTGATGGTGCCGAACTCTTCTGGCTTGTAGCCGATGGTGATGTTGCCGAAGTCCTTGCGGGCGGCGGAGACGGTAACCGGGGATTCGGACTTGACCTCGAGGATGAACTCGCAGTCGTCCTCGTCCTCGTCCTCCTCTTCCGTTTCCATGGGATCGGAGTCCAGGGCGAGAGCCTCGGGCTTGTACCCGATGGTGATGTTGCCGAATTTCAACGCGGCGCTGTTCATGCTGCCAGCCTCGGCCAAGCGGTCCTTCGTGGATTGAAGTCCGCCGGAAGCGTACAGAGCCTCGCTGCCGGGATAGTCGGCGATGAAGGCGGCACGCTCGCCGGCGAAGAAAGCCTCTGTCTCCTGCTGCGTGGTGCGGATGAGCTTCTTCGCAGCGAGGATGTTAGCCCTGGTCATGGGCTGCTCGAGGATCGCGCGGCCATTGGGGGAGTTGCGGAGGGTGGCGAGCTCTTCCTTGCCCCATCCCTTCTCGAAAGACTTGATGCCTTCGACCATGTTGAACCGGGCGCCGGGAGCGCGGTAGCTATTGTGAGTGAGCTTGAAAGTGGCCTGCTGCAGAGCGATCAGCTTGTGCTGGATCGCGGTGTTCCTAGCAGTAACCTCATTACCAAGAGTTACAGCCTGCCAATGCGTTGAGCCCATAGCTGGGCAATTTTTGAGCTGATTGAGCATGGCAAGAACACCGCGGTGACCGAGATAGAGACCGGCGGCGTTGTGACGAGAGTTGCTATCGCAGTTGAGCAGAGCCTCAGTGATGTCGTTGGAGCAACCGGTAGCCTCGATATCCTGAGGGAGCATGGGCTCAGCCATGCTAAACTCCCTCAGAGCGCCGTCGGCGCTCATACCAGCAAGCTGAAGCTGCATCTTCATGTCCTTCATGACCTTGTGCTCGCGTTCGCCGTAAACGGCCTTAGTGTCAGTGCCACCATTGGAAGCCGCAGCGTGGCATTCAGCATTGCTGCAAGGACCAATGGCGATCTCGAAGGGGGGTCTGTCAAGGTCAAAGATCTCGTTCTTGGTCTCATTATGACCACAAGAGAACAAGGTACTCACTGTCATGCTGCCCTGACCACCGCTAGAGGTCACGAAGAAAGGATGGGAACTCCCCATTGCAAAGCGGACCTGCCTACTTTGAAAAGTGAAGAGAAGCTGTTGGTTAGTGTGAGAGCAGTGAACACTCGATCGCCAGCGCAGAAGTTGTGATTCCAGGGTTGACTAGGCGGTAGAGAGTGTTGTGCTGGCTGGGTCGACCACCGCGAAGCTCGGTGCATTCCATCTTATACATTGCCTCGTACATTCTCAACGCAGGCTTCACACGATCACAATGCATTGATCGTGCTTGAACTGCACGAAGTCAGACCGTAGCGCAGCCTTCTTTGTCCCTTACAGTGTTACTACTGTCCTTCAATCAAAGAGCGTGGAGTTGAAAGATCGTTCTTTGTCCATTGTACTCGGCACATCGGGAGGGGTGGGCGGGTGTGGTCACGTGACATGGAGAAATCCAGTTCATCGCAGGTGCATACCAACTGCCCGACCAGCTTTAATGTCTTTCGCCTTGCCCGAGATCACCGAGAAGAACAATGTGAGGCTGTAGTTGAAAACACCGTCGTGTACGAGTCTCGATAGTCGAGCTTTCAGGCCTCCCAGCTTCGGCGCGCTAGTCTCGAACCCTCAACGGGTGAGATCGTCGGTGTTTCATTTTTTATTCGAAATACGTTTGATGTATTGTTGTTACTGCACCATGCCATTGCAGCGCAGCATTAAAGAGTACGTACCCTATGGCGCATGATGAGGGTCCCTCGACGATATACGTCTGTACATGCTAGCGGCAGCCCTCAGCGCTCTCCCCGCGGCGCGTACGCGAAATGTTGGATATGCTTTTGCCGGTGGGTGTCAGAGTTGCAGACGTCTCGAATCGTTGCCCTGTAGTGGTCTCGACTCGCGAGTGCGCTCGGGCTCTGACGACACAGCCACCCAGGGAAAAGGAGCGCGGGCCCGAGCGAGCCGCTTGCAACTAAACGGCGCCTCGCATGTCATCCATGCCCGGCCGTGCGGGAGCGGGTGAGGCGCGCGTGTCTGCTGCGGGAGTCGTCGAGTAATAAACAGGAGTTTCTCACGACGCAATGCACGTGACGTGCGTCGATGTAAGTGAGGCGGGCGGAGTGCGGTGACGAGGGCGAGTCCAGACGCGGGCAGGCAAGCGGCGGGCAGCGGCGAGGGTCGAGGAGATGGTGGATGTTGGAGACACACGAGCCGGACGGTCGCCAGCACTGACGCGGATCTGCGCCCGCTAGTGTGTGCACGCCCGGCGCGATCGTCTGCGGCGAGACGAGACACGCCAGACGCCTGAACGACGACAACCGCTGCCACGTCGCACCCAAACATCGCACATCCTCCGCCGCCCACCACCCCGTCGTGCGTCCGCCATTCTTATCCCGCCCGCCTGCACTCTTCCTCCACCCTCCGCCCACCGCCCCGTCACCGCCCTCCCACCCGCGCCGCCGCACGCTGCACCGCCGTCTGCGCGAGCGTGTGTGAAGCTCTCCACGGCTCAATCCCACTTTAGCTTTGCGATGATGGCACCCACGGCCGCTCGCTGATCGCCGCCCCGTCGCCCGCCGCATACTTTCGTCCATCCCTTTCGGGCCGCCGTCGACCTATTTCGCATACACCCCATCACCACTGCTGTATTCCACCGCTCCCGGCTCTCTGCGCCTGATCGCATCTCGCCGCGATGCCTAACATGTTCTCGCGACGGCGAGGCAGCTCGGCCAACCCGGTACGTCATCCACCATCTCTCGCGCGCAGCCCGCCAATGCCGTCTGCCATCCTACGCATCCCTGCGCACGCAGCAAGAACTAATAACAGATGAATAGCCAGTTGACCGGAACACCACCGCTGCCGCGGCCACAGCTGCCAGCTCTGCCTTTCTCGGCCGCGCACAGTCCCAAACCGGACTGTCCTCTGCCGCAGCCGCCGCAGCCTTGCGATCGCACACCACCACGCCAGAGCCCGTAGGAAATGTGCAGACCAAGCGCATGGTCCGAAGAGGCTCACAGACCTCGATCGGTAGCGGGAGTGTCATTGGGAGCGGTGTAAGAGGCGGCGTTGGACGAGGTGGCCTGCAAAGAAACAACAGCAGCGGCTCCATGACCGAGCGCACATTCAGGTCACCTTCTCCTGGCCGTCCTCAAAGCGCAATGTCCGCTGCTCCCGAGGCTCCGCCGGTGCCCAAACTCCCTGCCAGCATGCGCGGCCACCAGCGTTCCGCAAGCACAGAACCGCCTCAGCGCATGATGTCGCCAACACCACGAGGAAGCGCCCGAGGTGTGAGCGTAGACCGTGCTAACAGCACCATGGCTAAATCCGGACGCAAGTACAATACTCTGCCCGACGTGCTGGAGGTGGAGCGACAGAACAGCGTCAGCTCCGTCAACTTTTCACGGCCCATGTCCGCTCAAGGTCACTCGCCCGTGTCAGCCACGTCGCCTGGGAAATCAAACGGGTCATGGTTCGCTGGGCCGACGGGTACTCTCAGCGACAAACCTGCTGCTCGATCAAATGGTACGAACGGCACGCGCACACAGGACACGAGCAGCATACAGAACAAGGTCACATCCGCTGCTAGCAAGCCTACGAAGAAGAAGCAGATGGCCCCCAACGCTCAAGGCAGCTATCTGGCCCAAGCAAATGAACAGACTGCACAAGAGGAAATCGCAGACCCCGTGATGGTGTACGATCCGGCCAGTCGTACCTTCATCACAAAGCCTCGGTCGGTGGAAAAGAAGCCCGAGCCACCCGTTCCAACCCTTGCGACTCCGTCGGTACCGAAGCCTGGTGAATATGATCCCAACACAAGGACTATTGTACCCGCATTACCGCCACAGCAACCAAGTATCGTCGTCACTGGTGGTGACAATCCGGCGAGAAGGGGCAAGCCAGTCCTGCCGGCTGTGGACACACAATTCCAGCCACCACCTCGTAACCCTGCTCGCACGGAACAAGCTCCAGCGTCACCTCGAGCAGCTGGTATTCTGCAGAAGCAGCCATCGGTTGTTCGTGAAGACCCGGAGGGCGAGGAGGAGGCTGAGGGCGGAGCGCGGCAGAAGACTTACACGAGGCCGACAAATGGGTATTCGAAATCGCCTGTCCGACCGAAAACTGTCGCTGTGACACCCACTGGATCTCGCATTCGATCGGAAAGCTTGGATGTGCCTCGGTCTGGGTCTGTCAGCAGTGGTCGTGGAAGAAACAATTCCAACAGCCCTGTTCGATCGGCTCACTTTTCGGCCACGCCTGTGATGGAAGCCACACGACACGATCCTCCAGAGCGAGGAACGTCCCCAGCCAAGTCTGCCATGAAGCATTCCCCTGCATCTTCGATCCGCACCGGATCACCCATGGCTGTGGCTACATCACCTAACCGGAAAGCTATGAGTGATACTTCCGACACGCCCTCTCTTGACGGTGTTGGCAAGAAGAAGAAGAGCGTTCGTGTCAGCTTCACAGACCAGCCCGAGAAGATTGAACTACCAGAAACGCCTGCGTCTCGCGTCCAGATGCCCCGTGAAGTATCGCCTATCGTCGACGACGACATGGAAGAGATCATGAAGCCACGACCTGCCCTGCCGTCTTTCGGAAGCGTTCGCCAAAATAGAATGCAACAAGAGGTGGCCGAGAAGGTCACCGAACGACCGCCTGATCGCGGCAACGACTCCAGCAGTGACCACGCCATCGGAGGTATTTTGGCGCAGAACTCCGCCCAATCCGGCTCCGATCCAGTGCCACCCGAGGTCACATCTAGGGATGGTCCGAACTACAGCAGTGACGAAAGTGAGGACGAGGCCGCCCCGGCTACTGAGCTTGACGCTGGTAAGGCCAGCGCAAAGGCGGTGTCCGAACAAGTCGTCGGACCCACGCCTGTGCCGGCCGCAGAGAAAGAGGAGGAACACGTTCCCGAAATCAGCCTGCAACCTCCTACACCGGGCGAGGAGGATAAGAAGCTGGAGCCAGTACCTCGTGCTGAGTCACCGCCATCTCAGCGTTCGTCCCTGGAAATGTACACCGTTCCAGGTGGCTGGAAGGCAGAGCCCAGCGATGACGCGCCTAAGGCTGCACCTGTAGCTGTCGATCCACCAAAGACTGAAGGCAAGCAAGATGCCAAGAGCGTTGTGGACAGGATTTTTAATGCACCGGCGTCGAAACCAGAGCCTTTGTCGAAGCCAGAGCCTCCGGTCTTGGCCGAGGCATACGATCCCGCGACCGCTTTGAACCTCAGCGACATTGCCGAATCCGATTCCGACGACAGCGCTGTCTTCAGTGACGCGGCGGAAGATCTCTCGGATCTGGACGAAACTGGCTTCGCTTCTCTCGATGCGATTGTGGAGAGCCCAATCTCGAAGCCAAAGAAGGAGAAGCAGCCTGAGAGCCCTTCTGCACGCCAGGCAGAAAAGCGGGCCTCCAAGGAGGAGACACGTGCTGCCGTCGCTGACTGGAGTGCCGCTACCTCCTACTGGAAGCAGTTGAGCAAGCAGCAGCGCGATCAAATCGAACGTAATCACCTCTCATCGGATGACGAGTATCGCCCACTGCCTAATTCTCTTGCCAACAGGCCGAAGAAGAAGAAGTCGGTCTTGAAGCAATCAACTTCCGTAGAGCAGGTCGACGCCGTCATAAACCCGCCAGCTCCTAGGCAGGCCCCGACGCAGCCTGCTAAGACAACCATGAGGAAGAGTATGCGCGGTCCGCCCGAGCCGGCCCCAGCTCAAGCGCCTAACACAGGCGGTGTGCAACTGCGATCCTCCCTTCGCGAAGGCGGCGGAGGAGGCATGAGGACAAGCATGCGCAGCAGACCTCAATCCGAAATCGTGGCATCCAAGAATTCGCAGAGACAGAATGCCAGGCCGTTGTCGAGCGGCTCATCGCTGCCCACAGCAGCTGCTGGCGGTGCTATGACGAGGCGCCCGCAGAGTCCTGAGGAGATTTCTCAGGACGGTCCATTCCCCAGACTGGAGCCGTCAAAGCCAGAACCGCAGCAGAAGCAGCAGCAGCAAAATGCAAGTGCGAAGCTTGCTCAGAAGATCCCTCCGCCGCCCAAGCCGGCCGACGACTCGGACTCGGAGAGCAGCTTCAAGAAGAAGCGCAGACCGTCTCAGGCCAGCGCGGATAACTCGGGCAAATATGCCATGCGCCGCAGCATGCGTGCTATGTCAATTGATAACGAGCAGCGCCGTCCTACTTCGCCGAATCCTCCTGCGAAGGACCGACGGGCTTGGAGTGTGCGTTCTCTTTCGCCTACAGGCTCCTTCTTCGGCCGCAAGCAGTTGAAGGAATCTATGCGTGCTCCTCCTGCGGAGCCTGCTGGCAAGACGCTGCGAGGGCCGAACTCGATGCGCAACGTGAAGAGCAAGGCTCCGGCCAAGGCTCCTCCGTCCGGGCCGAGAGCGAGGGCTTCGACGGGCGGCATGGCTTCCAAGTTCAAGTCTCGATTCGCTGATTCTGACGACGAGGACGAGCGCGAGAGGGGACAGAAGCCGTCATTCTTCCGCAGTCGTTTCGCTGACTCGGATGATGACGAGCCAAACAGCCCTGCGGTCATCCCTGCTGACTTGACGCCGGTTCGTGGCATCCCTAGGAGGCAAAACCAGCAGGACGGCGACTCGACAGACCTTTCGGACGAGGATGACGACCCTCGTCCCTCATCCCGCGCGCGCACCAAGCAGTCCAAGCCCATGGTCCCTGACTCCGCCGACGTCGAGAAAGCCATGGCCGCCGCCCGCCGTAACCTAGGCATGACAAACGGCAACACCGCCGCCCCCGCTGCCACCCAACAACCCGCCCAAGGCAGCGCCCTCTCCAAAGGTAGCCTGCGCAAACCCGAGCCCGACCGCCCCCAAAGCCCCGCGAGCCTCTCCGCCCCTAAACGCCGCGGCTTCATGGGCAGCATCCTGCGCCGCAGCCGCACCTACAGCAACACCTCGCAGCAGCCCGCCATGTCCTCACCTCCACCACCCCTCCCCACCGGCCCCGCGAGCCCCCGCCCAGGCAAACTCCAGCGCCGCACCTCGACCGCCACCCAGCAGGACCGTGACTACTTCTCCAATACCAACCCCAAGACTCCCGCCCCAGGCCCTGGCGACGCCAACTGGCCCCTCCCCGCCTCCGGCTCGCCGCGCCCCAACACCTCCGACGGCCTCGACCGCCACGAGCAGGCCGTGCGCCTCGCGCGCAGCATGCGCCCGGACATCGGCGGCAGGAGCTACAGTAATTCCGAGGGCGCGATCGCGAACGCGAATGTCAACGGGAGCCACGCGCACGTGGGGTTTGCGGAGGGCGTTAAGGAGGCTGATGGCAAGGGGGTGTACAGTGCGAAGACGGGGAAGAAGAAGAAGTTTGGGATGTTGAGGAAGGCGTTTGGGTTGAATGATTGAGTTGATGGGAAGTGATAATGTGTAATTGATGAGGTTGGAGAGGGGAGGAGCGTTCCTTTGTTTTGTTTTTTTTTTCGCGCTTTGGTGTATGAGACGGCCGGGATGAGATGGCTTTTGCGAGGAGGGTATTTTTTTTCTCTTCTGGCTTGGGTAACGGTTCTTTTTTTTCTTGATTTTGGTTTTGGATATACCACTGTGGCTCGCGGCTCGGCTGCACTATCCGGGACGTTCGCCTCGACTGGCTGAGGAGGGATTGGGTTTTCTTTGTTGAGAGGGAAATGTATCAGAAACGGGAAGGTGGTTGGGGTTAAGAAGGGGTTACAAGAAGGGGTTAGGATGAAAGTCTGTAGGTTGGTGAGATAGTTTGGATAGGTAGGAGGGCACAGAACGAGATGACGCGCTTTTTGCTCCTTTGTGAAGAAGTTATGCGCACTGATGTATCCGTGATTGTTGTTCTTTTCGTGGAGAAATGGAACTTTATATGATGTAGGGACACGGACGGGACAAGCAAGAGGAGGTCGTGATTATCATAAATCCCATAGGAGAAACCATTTGGCGCAAGGCGTTCTCACAGGCACTCCAAGACCAAAGTCAACAACACCAAAGCAGGAAATACATGGCACCCGAGATTCTACGCCCGCCGATCGGCACCTAGACCGACGTCTCCTTCTTGCTGCTCTTCCTCGCTCATGCTCACCTCAGCCCTCCATCTTTGCAATTGTTGGTGACGTCTGATGGTGTCCTGATGATCCGCTCCGAGCTTTTCAGTCGATTTCGTAAGGCATTCAGCCAAGAGATCCACAGATGCATCGTTTTGGCCCTGAGCTCGAAAGGCCTCAGCCAAAATGTGCATGGTATTAAGTGTGGTTCGGTGGCATTCGCCGAGCACATATTTGCTGGTTTCCAACGTTTGCTGTCCCAGATGCTCTGCTTCCTCCACTCGGCCTGTGTCCAGATAGAATAAGACCAGGTTGGCTTGATTTCGGAGCGTGTCTGGGTGTGTCTCACCGAAAACGGTCTTTCCCATCTCAAAGACCTCTGTAAACAGCTTACCCGCGTCCTCTCGCCGGCCTTGATCCCAGTACGTCAAGGCCATATCTTCCATGGTTGAGATGGTCAATGGATGCGCTTCACCGAGCAGCTTTCTACGGACTTCTAGTACTTCAAATGCCAGTCTTGAGGAGCCTTCCCAACGGTATTCGGCCCGGAGGATGGCTGCAAGTTGCATCATGCTGTCCAATGTCCCTAGATCTTCACGGCCGAGCGTTTTCGTCTCTCTATCCACAACTTCAACAATTAGTCTCTCGGCCTCTTCCAGCAAATCCTGCCTGCGGTAGACCCAAGCTAGGTTACCCATAGTCTGAAGTGTAAAAGGGTTATCCTCGCCGAGCACTTCTCTGCTCGTCTGAAGTAACCGGAGGCTCAGTTCTTCCGCCTCACCCCATCTCTCCTGGCCGACATAGATCGTAACTAGATGGCCTTCACTACGTAACGTGGATGGATCGCTTTCGCCGAAATTATTTCTCCTCGTCTTCAAAGTGCGGACACACAGCTCCTCCGCCTTCACAAGCTGCCCTTGTCCCTGGTATATTACAGCTAGATCGGCCATGCTTGCAAGCGTGTGTGCGTGCTTCTCGCCGAGCACGCTCATTCTAAACTCCAAGGATCTTGCTGACATTCTCTGAGCGTCTGCGTACCTGCCTTTGCGTAAGGCGTACAAACCGCTCGCATGCAGTAGAGTCCCTTGAAGAACTATTGCTTCTTCATTGGCCAGCTCCATGGTCATGGCCATTGAGGCGTGCGGGAACAGTCTCTCGCATTCCGTCCAATTACCAGTGTTGCGATCAGGGTCAGGGAAAGCCTTTGCCATTCTCTTGATGAAGGCGGACTTCCATTGATCGAGGGAACCGTGCGTTTCACGCCATTTGTGCAGGGAAAACCGCACCAGATCGTGCATCGTGAAGCTCCTTCCGTCTCCTATTACTGAGATGAAGGAGAAATCTCGAAGAGTCTGTATGTCGCTGTCCCATTCTTGTGAGAGAGCATCGAAGCTCTCGTCTGTCGGGTCGTTATCGTTTGAGATAGTTTCTTTGCGATCTCGACCCCCGTAGCGAAGAACATCTTCCGGAATTGATTGCCGGTCGAAGAAACTCATCAAAGCGAGCAAATCGGTCGCACTTCGTCGCGTCGATCGCATGTGCTCGAAGGAGATCTGCCAAGTGAGGATTATTGAGTTGTTCGCTTCCCGGTCCCGTCGCAGATTACCGTCATTTAGGTTTAGGAGGCTTTGCTTAGACTTGTCGTTATTGTTGAGCAATTGGACGTATTCCCGCACAGAGCATCGCGGTGCTTTTTGGCTGATGTAGGCCGCTGCTTGTGCCAGTGCAAGTGGTACGTAATCGAGAGAATGGGCGAGCTTTACCAATTGTTCCTGGTCTCCTCGCTCGTTGGTCAATTTGTTCGACAATAGTGTCACCGCCTCCTCTTTGCTCATAGGCTGCACGCTCACAATATTGCTCTTCTCAACGATCCGCAAGGCTGAAGACTCGTTCCTAGATGTGACAAGTATGGCTCCATGGTCGCTCGACGGCAAGTAATCGAGGTATCGCCTCCCAGACCGGCGTGTTGTATCTGAGCTGTCAGCGCTATAGGTTTGCGAAGGTTGTTGAAGCATGAAGTCCGCGTCGTCGACATTGTCGAGCACCAGCAGCCACTTCCCCTTTCGTTCGTCCTGGAGCCAGTCGCGGAATAGCTGGAAAATATCCGCTTGCGAGTCTTTCCTGCCGGGTACTTTCAAATCGTTGAGATTGTCCCTCACGCTCTGCTCGAAACGCGCGGCGCTGCTCGAGTGTATCCACAGGACCCAGGTCGACTTTGAGGCATCTCTCACCCGATATGCATGTGCTATCGCCAGCTGCGACTTGCTATTGGCTCTCCGTCAGCTAGAGACTCCCCTCGAATACCTTACAGAGCTGTTGCATTTACCCTACACCCCCCAAGCCGACGAGTGCAACCCGGGCGCCGGGCGCAGAGAGCTTCTCATAAAGCTCTTCCGCGAGCGGGTCGCGCTGAACGTAGTCTGGATCGCGCCGGAAAGGGACTGTCGACAGGGGAGCCGGTGGCTCTTCTGCTGGACCTAAGATTCCATCATCTTTAGCCTGCTGAACGATGAAACACGCACTTCCGACATACTAGGCTGAGCAAAGTAATTGTCCCCAAAATGCACTCGAGCGTTGCCCTCTATGTTCGCGCCTTGGAAACTATGTCCTCTGGGAGCAGCCATCGAGGCGTGATGCTGAAACCGTGATTATGCTTCGTGATTTCGATGTAAGGCTGGGTCTTTAAAGCTGACTAGTATCTCGTGAGCCTCGACCTGTGACAAGCACACGGATGGAGCTCAGCCTGACTCGACAACATGCGGCTGAAAGGTGGCACATGATGCTGGGCTTGCAGCATGAGCATAGCCGAGACGGTGAAACAAGCTTGTCGAGTCTTTTGCTTCTGCCGTTCGTTTCCTCAAATTATAGTTTCTAGCATGGAAACGTGGACATTGTAGGTCCTCTCAAGGGCTACAGCAGCTGATATTGGCAATCGCAGTCTGGGAGCACACCTTCCGTTCTTCCCCTTTAGAAGATCTTCCATCCATTGTTGAGACTCTCGAGCGACGCATCCTTATTACCCGGGGAGTTTATCTTCCGTTTAGACTATAAGCTTTCGGGAAGACGGGATGACTGACATCTCTGTATTGCGAGTGTCCTGATCACTTGCACTGGCCCGTTCGGGTGATCGCGAAGTACAAAATCTTGTGGACAGACTACAAGATGCTAGCTCACATTGCTGTGATAAATGCAGGTCACTTGTCATCGTTCATTGGACGACTGCCCTCAGAGAGACAGGGCAACGGTTGAGCGAATCTACATTTGCGCCCTGATTCCAGGCGTCATCTATTCTAGCAATTTGCGTCTGAAGTGGTCCCACTTCGTACTGTATCGAAATTTCGTATAAAAGTTATCACTGATCTCGTGAGTCTCGGAAAGGAGTAGATGTGTTAGGTCTCAGCAAACATTCGCGTACACCAGCATACCCAGATTGAGAAATGTGCCAGTGACCACCTTTTCCGGGTCATCGGGAAGGTTCGATTGCGGCTGTATGACAACATTGACTCGTGGTACGTACGAGATGCGCCTGCTGATCGGCTTTTGATCGCGTGCTTGCCATCAAGGTAGGTAAATGATAAAATGTCTCCTCGCCATCATGGTGCCGCACCCCTCCACATACACCGAAGCTTTGGAACTTATATTAGCACAGCGTCAGTTGTATCCTTGCTTTTATGATTGCATACGATATCAACAAGAGCTCTCCGATCCATCTATCAATCGTGATGTCCGCAATCCAACAACAACGAGCATCGCTCACAGTCCTCCCTCCCGAGCTTTTGTTGCAGATCATACCCAACATTCCCCATGACCCTCAGAACATCGAATCGCTCAAACTCACGAACCGACAATTCTACACCCTACTCACAGCACACGAAACGACCCTCGCACCAGCGATACGCAAGACAAGCTACAGAACCTCACCAAGACTATTCCCCTCCCTCTCCCTCAACTCCTACACAAGCCTATCAACCCTCCACAACCGCCTCGCAACCCTCACAGCCCTGCACGACAACTGGCTCCACCTGACCTCCCACGGCCCCGAGCTCAATTGGCTCCGCGACAGGTGGGAGTCGATCCACAAAGCGGGCACCCTCCTCCTGTACCGCTTGCGCGACTGCTGCGAGAGCTTCGACCACGGCAACAGCGACGCCGCGCACGCGGCGAAAGTCGATCTCCTGCACCTGCTGCCGGCTACTAGCCTCGCGTGTCTGGTCTTCAAGTGCTACTCTGCGATCAAGATTCTGAGGGTCCATGGCCCGGAGCCGGTGCATGCTACTTTTGCAAAGGAGGATGTGGGTGTGAGGTGTGAGGTTGAGCTTGCGCTGGAGGAGATGCTGCTGGAGCATGGGCCGGAATTCTTTGTTGCGTTGCTGGAGGCTGGGAGGCAGGGGAATGGGAAGGGTTCTTGGGCCGTGAAGTGAGTTCTGACAATGAATCCCGGATGATGCAAGTGTTGAGCTGACCCTTTACCCTTTTTGACAGTGCGTTGAAAGATGAGCTCGACAACATGGAGTTCCGTCAATTACATTCCGCGGCCCCGACTCTGATATCGACGCTGCGCCGATCGTTCGCGCAGAAGACCAACGGGCATTTTGCGAATACTGCGACGAAGATGTGGGAGGTTCTCAGCTCGAGCGTGTTTGACGAGGTTGATGAAGAGAAGATGGTGAAGATCGTTACCGGCGACACATTGGTCGGTGGCATGAGGAGGATGGGTTATTGAGGGCCAATGATGCATTTCAGTGGGACTTGGATATTCGTCTAATGCTCCGATCCATAGCGGAAAGGTGGCTTTTGAAGAAGATAATCAATAGACGTTGTTGGTCGTGTTGGCTATTTGCGGCGTAGTCAAGAAGGGGGATTGCCGTAAAGCGGAGCCGACTTCGATCGGCAACACACAGGCAAGAAGTACGAAAGTCTACATGAAGTGGGCTCCAATGAGTGACAATCTCCAGATCATCAGCTGTGCTTGGAGCGAGATGTGATGTCAAAGGGAATTAGGAGCGGACCTATCAGTGTTATCAATCTAAGGCTCCTCCGAACTCCATTCCTCAATTCCTAAATCCCGGAACTATGCAATGTTGTGCTTTCAACAACCCAATCGAACATCAACAAATCCGCGGCCACGCCCAGTAATAATTCATGCTAAAAGACCGCCCAACATTTGGCTTTCTGCGACAACATCAACAAGGGGTATCGCGCCTGTCAAACTCAAGCAGCAATGCAAATATCTAGGGAAGAGCATTATCAATTGACAAATGAAATTCGTGATGTGAGACACCGTAATGAGCGTAAAATCTGAGCCGGGTTGCTCGTGGCGTGCATGCGTAGATATGCTCGGAAGTGCCCATCGCCACGTTTTCCGCCGTGCAAAGCTCGTTGCCAAAGTCAGATGGGCTAAGAGATCAACGAATAACACCCTCGTCGCTGTACACTCGCGGCGGCAGCATGTGTGACGGATGGCCTGGCAAAGCCTGGAGGGCGATTATCTTTCTCTTAGATGCTTGCGGTCGTGTCGCATGATGATCAAGGCTCGACGTGATGAGGCTCGGTCCGTTCGATGTACAAGCTGACTGTTGAAACGCCCGTGAATATTGTCTAGTACTCGTCGGTCCAGTGACGGTCCGAGATACGTTCAAGCTGAGATTCGTCGACTGGGTCCTTCTTGAACATATCGCGAAATGCTGACTTGAACCGCTTACCGAGCCCGGCCTGGTCTTGATTACATTTTGGTCGAGTAGTACGGTTGTCGCGGCCTAACGATTTAGCCCGGTTGTGAGATGCTGATCGGTTGCGGACAGCACGACTGGACATTGTCCCAGGCAGAGCTTTGGATTCAGGGCGGATGGGTGGAGATGCTGACGCAGACCTAAGAGAGTCTTTTGTGATGCTGTCTGGGGGAGTTGGTGGTGCTGGCAGTATGTATCTTGACCGTGATTGACTGGAGGCTTTTCGAGAAGGGGTTGGATAGTGAGTCTGGTCTTCGTACGCAGGTCTTTCGTATTGTTGCATATCGTAGACAGGTTGGGACGTGACAGTGGTAGACTTAATCATTGCATCAGATCTCCAAGGGTTCGAGCTGCTGTGTTCAGACACAGGAGAGGTATATTCCGAGGCGCCTCCGGGAGCGCTCGTAGAGGTGCTCAACTTCGGCCTGTGGCTGGAGTTGGATTGAGAGGGCGGAACGGTAAAAAAGCCTTGATCATCTCTTCGCACTATTGGAGGCGAGCCAGGCTCCACGAAAGGCACTTGCGCCAGGCTTCGAACTTCCCAAGGTGGGAGGACGGGCGGACGATGGCGACGAACGGAAGATGGGTCTGACGAGACCGATGCTTCACGATCCATATCGCTGTCATGCGATGGCGTCGTTGTATGCCAAAGTCCGACCAACTCCTGAAGAAGAGCTGAGGTGTGCTGCAGTACAGGCAGTAACGCTAGTGTCGACAGTGCTTTGCAAGAACACGCATGCACTCTTTGATGGCCCCAGGAGGGGGACAGTCGGGCAGATGTCAAAGCTCGTCCAAGAAAATGGCGGGCATTCAGTGGTATGTTGCAGCAAAGCCAAGATATGTTCGAAGAAGGGAAGGGGAGGGAAGCGGCAGGTTTCAAGGATAGTCCACTGGGACAAGACAAACGGAAATGCTTAGCATCAAGAAAAGGCTAAGACACAGGGCGCCACTCAACTATAAGGGAGCAGGCACACGACCAGCTGCTGTGCGGCACGAAGCAGGTGCTGCATGGATGTTACCTTTGATTGCTATTTGCATGGGAGGAGGTGAGTGTCCCCAGGAGCCGGACCACGGTCGACATCGGGGAACGATCCTCCAGCTGCGGCGAGAGTACCGAAGGAGCTCTTACGCGGTTTAGCTGCAACAAGAGCGTCGCGTGAGTGGTCGATCAGAGCCTTGTCTGTTCAAGACAAGCATTTCAAGGCGGCGTCCGGGCGCTCGTTCGTCGACATCGGCGCTTGCTTACAAGGTCACCCAATTAACGTCGTGGCACCGAGCGCCGGGGCAGTCAGTCCACCGGTTCCGAAACAGCCTGCGTTGCACTAGCTCCTGTTGCACAGCACTGCTGGCGGCTGTATCTTGGTTCGAACTCAAGATACGCTGGGCGCTTAGGATGGAAGTCGTGTTTGGAGGATGTGTGGACTCGCTTCGTAGCCGCCAAAAATCGAGATCACCCCGCTGGAAGCCCAAAGCGCTACGGGCAGTCTTTTCCCGTGACCACACCAGTAGTGTGCAATCTACGGCTCTCTCGCGCGCTTACGTAGCAGTAGTGCGATGTGAAGCAATTGCTGCGGCGGTCAGATCATACAGGTAGTTTGAAAGGTTGACTCGGGTGAGCGCCGCACACAGGCATGACGCTGAGAACAAGCACGGCTGGACGACTCGTCTCCCCCCTGTCCATTCGACCTTTGCACTGCCATTGGACAACACGCTCAAGTACGACAATTCGCATACATGGAAATGCTGTTAGTGCAGCGTCCCTCCGCGCAGCATTATTATCGGCAAACTAAGCAGCATCGAGCAGTATGTGTCTCACTATGAAGAGCGAGCAATGGCTTCGAAGACGCGACGACCATGCAAGAATTCGTCCCGAGCGCGACATCTTTACATCGGATGCCTCGGACAATTGATGCGAAGAGTGGCCGTCACTCCGAATATATCATCTGCTCTAGTCTTTGGCACGTCCGACGGCTGGCCAGAGGGATCCGTCGTGGCACCTCAGCCGCGGCGGATGAGGTGCATGTTGGAAGGCTTTTGATTGGCCAACTTCCGCAAAGGGCACAGCGTCGGCGCTTACAGCTCTGCCTACATGCGCCAGGGTGGGCGCTCTGGCACACCTTGCCACACCACTCAAACACCATGCTGGCGCCAAGGGCGTGCCTGGCTTTGCATACTATCAGAAGCGCGTGGGCGCTAGCCATGAGGTGCTGTCTTAAGTCTCTCGCGCACCCATGTCCTCTGAAGACCCAAGGTAAGCTTCTTGTGCCGTTTCATCTATGTCCTCGTTGCCTGTGAACCTTGCCTCGAGCTGAGCAAAGCAATCTGGATCCTTCGCGCGTTCCGAAAACCTGTGCTTCGTAATTCCTGTCAGCACAGCTGATAGCGATATTTTCGCGAAAGGGCCTCTAGGGCAGCGACAACCTTCCTTCATCGCTGCCTTTTCATATTGTCACCATGTTCAGCATCCACAGGCTCTTGGCCATCGCGGCTTTCGTATCAGTAGTCCGAGCGCACACCGTCATCACATATCCCGGATGGCGAGGGAACAACCTACACACGAACGGCACATTACCCGAGGACAACCCAGGATCACGGGGAATAGACTACTCTGAGAATGGCACGGCTGCATTTCCATGGGGCATGCAGTGGATGTATCCATGTGAGTGCCTCTTGAACTCAGACAGGTTCGCTCTGGCGAAGGTGCCTCCGTGATCGTGCTGACGCACCACCTCAGGCGGCGGTATGCCCCAGTCGACCAACCGAACCAAGTGGCCAGTCAACGGCGGTGGCCTCTCAATCCAACCTGGGTGGTTCCCAGGCCACAGTTTTGCAATGTTCTACGTCAACATTGGCATCCAAGAGCCAGGTCATGTCGCGCCGAGGAACATGTCTCATCCGGTCGTTCCGCCTTTCCAGCTCGTGGGCCCGAACAATCAGCAGTATGATGGGCAGTTCTGTCTGCCACAGATCGGCATGCCGGCAAACCTCAATCTCCAAGTTGGCGACAACATCACCATCCAGGTGATTGAGACGGCGCAGCACGGCGCAGCACTATACAACGTGAGTCCCATCATTCAGCGTGGCATTTTGTCAGTCGAGATTCCGCCAGACGTAAGCTGACATGTCGCCCATACAGTGCGTCGATGTTACACTGGCCGAACCAGAAGACGTTGAAGAGATCACCAAGGACAACTGCTACAACAGTAGTACTTTCGACTTCAACCTGGTCTACGCTACCACATCGCTCACTGGCGCTGCGCCAGCGACCTTCGCATCTTCTTCGACTGCCGGTCTCGCATTGCTTGCCGCAGCTTTGGTTTCTCTGATTGGTGGTTTCGTAGCCTGAAGGCCATAGGAGATTGCATAAATTGGGGAGTACGGTAATGCGTTTCTGAATTTGGGACATTGATACCTTGTGCATATATGTCGCTCTTTTGACGGGGGCAAAGACGTAACGGTTCGGAAGCGATCATCTCTTCGAATAGGGCAGGATAAGCCACAGTGAATAGACGGCCCGAAAATCATTCCTCAATTTCGCGACTGCAAACAATCAGTGTGATATAGCGTGTTGCTCGGCCGTAACGCATGCATGAGAAAGCCACCAGGACTGGAGGCTCAATATTTTCCGACCGCGCATGCTTCGTAGGCCTGACACCAAGCATGTCTCGCGAACTCATGATCGCAATCACTCCAAAATCATTTTCAAATCCGATGATGCCGCGTCTCAGCAGCGGCGATATACAGACATCTGCCCAGGGCCCAGAAAACCCCATCAGAAATCCTGCACGCCAGTCTCTCCCTTAGGACTCCCGTCGCAATCATAACCCGATTCCTCTGCATCAAACCAAGCCTCCTGCTCTTGCCTCGCCTTCTCATCCAAATCATCATACTCCTCGCCGCTATCCACGACCGCATAATCAAACTCCGCATCCTCACCCCTGAGGAAGCGCCTCTCCATCACATCCTTCCAGCGGCGCAACCCTTCTTCTTTCCCCCCAACCCGCTCGCTCACGTCCTCTTCCAACCCAACAATCGCGCCGTCCTCGCCGCGCTCGTACACGAGCGGATTCTCGACGTCCGGCGCCCGCAGCTCCTCGACTTTCGCCTCGGACCGCATCAGCGTCGCCTCCAGCGCGTCGGCCGTGCCGCGCGCGCTGCGCTCCGCCAGACGCTCGGCCGGCGTCTGGAAGCGGCGCACTAGCCGGTCGTAGAGGAGGGGATCTGTGGTTGAGAAAGGAAAGCGTTGGTGCCTGTGCGGCGGCGTGGGGGCAAATGTACTTATCCTCTGATGGGAAGAGATGGGGAAAGGAGAGGGTGAGACTAGTAACCTTTTGGCTCGAGATTGGCGCCGTCGAAGTAGGACGGGTTCAGTTCTAGGTAGCGCCTGCGGCGGGTCTGCGTGCGCAGGCGCAGGGTGCGCTGGGGGTCATTTGGGGGCGGACGATAACGCGGAAAGGGTGACTGCCTCTCTGCCGTTTCTTGCTCGTTCGTGGTAGGCAACGAGCGGCTCTCGAGGGTGGCGGCCTCTGGTGGAGCTTCTGGAAAATGCGGCATGGTGGGTGTGATGTGGAAGATGTGAGGATGGAGGGGCAGCGAGGGCGGGACTTCATGTTTGTTGGTGTCGATGACGTTCCGGCGGAAGCGTTCCGGCGGTCATGCTCTTCATGTTCTGGATGTCGAACGAGACCTCACCTTACGCACCTCTGGGACTTGCGATGATATTTCCTGAAGGCTTGAATCAGCTCGATACACCTTGGCGAAGGGCTTGAGAAATATGTCCTCAATCGTGGCAATCATGAGCTACTTCCTGGTTGCCCCATGCTTATAGACCTTATTGCTCTTTGGTCGTAGGTAGGTATCATTTGATAATGACATTGCAATAAGACGACATGGAAGACATACAAATCTAGGCGGAAAAAACACGGCAATTCAATTCATCAAGCCAGGCGTACCTGACCAGTTCGCTAGCCTTCCAATACAGCGGAGAGAGTATCAAACGACGAGCCAAAAGTCAACGGCTCCATTGTCGTCCGCCTCATGAACAGATAACATGCAAGCGTGTCTCATGACTTCAGAACACAAATGCTCCAGGCCCTTGCCGACCGAACGACATATCAAACCAAAAACGCCTTGCAATGCACCTTTCGCCCACCGTGCCGCGGTATTAATGCTATTAGACATCTCAGTCATCGTCGCTGTCCATGTCTTCGTCGTCGTCGAGGGTTTCCATCGCTTCTTTGATGAAGGGTGACGCCTGCGTAGAGCTTGTTAGTCATGATGCTCAGTCATCGGGGAGCATTGATAGTAGTAAACTTACCTTGACGTCCAGGTTAAGCGCCGTGGTGAACGCGCGCAAAGCCTCGCCCTTCTCGCCCAATCCCTTCCAGCACTTTCCAAGCAAGAACCAGACGTTTGCCTCGTCGGGCGCGATGTCCCTGAGCACCAAAAGCTCTTGTAAAGCACCTTCAAAGTCGCGCATGTGCATGAGCACACGTGCTTTCTTGAACCGCGCCAGCGCACTCTGAGGCGCAAGCTCCAGAGCGCGAGAGTAGCAGTCCAGCGCATTCGGCTTCTTGCGCAGCTTTTCGAAGATGACACCGATGCATACCATGAGTGTGGCGTTCGACGGGTTGATCTGCGCAGCGATGCGGTAGTGGCGCTCTGCGTCCTCGAGCTTGCCCATGCGCTCGAGGGAGCGACCGAGCCCGTACCAGCCGGTGTAGCTGCGCTTGTCTGCTGTGACAGACTTTCGGAAAGAAGATAGAGCGACGTCATATTCTTCGTTGGCGATGTACTCGTGGCCCATGAGAGTCCACGCGTAGGCGAAGGATTCGTCTAGCTGGGTTGCGCGCTTGAATGCTGCGATCGCTTGATCGTGTTCTCGCGCGAGAGAGAAAGAGTTACCGATAGCGCACCAAGTTTCGGGAGCATCGAAATCCTGATCGCGAAGCATGTGGCAAAGGAAGGCCAAAGGTGCTTCCTTCTTCAAGTGCCAGAGTACGGTAGAGTATACTTCCATATCTTCGATGCGTGAGGGTTGCAACTTCATAAGCCGCAGGAAGCAAGTCTCGGCAGTCCGATAGTCCCCTGCTTCATAATGCGCTTTTGCGAGCTGAGCCAGCACCCACGGTGTCTCGCGTTGAGTACTTGACAAAGAGTCGAATGTCTCGATCGCGGTTGGAAGGTCGTAACGTGAAGCTGCATAGCATCCAACAGCCAGATGTCGGAAGTTTTTCAGCAGTCCAGAAATGGCCTCTTGCTCAGCGACCAAATCTTTGGGTGGCGCTGGAGGAGGCTTTTGTGTGGCAGCAGTGGTGAGAGTATTCGAAGTCGGAGGTTTTTCGCTGTTGCGGCTGGGTGCGCGCCGAATTCTCTCCCTCTCTTTCTCCTTTTCCTTCTCCTTCTCTGCAGGATCGGGTGGCAGCATCTTGCGATTGCCACTCACTACCCTGCCGACGGTGCCGGTTGTTCTACCTCTCGTTCCGGTCGCCGTTCGAGCTGGTCTCGTTTCTCGATCACTTCTGGTCGTCACTGAAGGTACGGGCTCAGCAGTCGTACGACTACTCCTAGTCGTCGCAGTTTGACCAAACAGCCGGTTGCTCCTGCGTGGGGCCGAAGAATCTGGGCCTGCAGCGCTTGACTGCGAAGCATGACCGGAAATTGTGCGTTTGTGTCCCCCACTTGTCTTCCTAGGAGCCTGGTCGGTCCCGTCGGATGGATCTGACGATGCTGTTTGTTGGCCACGCAACGCGGGATGTCGTGATCGGTCTGAAGGCTCGGTGTGTTGCCGTAATCTCCGTGAGGGCGCTGGAGGTGCCTGTTCCTGAGTTGCTTCCTCGTGTTGCGCAAGTTCGCCCATTGCGACATCGCCATCGAAAGCAGCACCGTTGCCGTTAGCGGTCGGTGTGTCCCATTCTGACAAAGGCGCTTTCGAGCCGTTCGTCAGACCAGTCCTACTCCTCACTTTCGGAACTCCAAAGAGACCTCCTCCCTGCTCTCCAGCAGATCTTGTGTTGAACGGATCGTTCGAGGGCGTCAAGACGTTCGCGTGGTTGAAGTTGTTGTGCTGCGCGAGCGCATTCGAAGTTGTCCTTGGTTGATCTGTGTAGATCTCCGCAACACCCGAGCTCTTTATTGCACCACTCATCTCTGCTGTCGGCCTGAACATCTTCTCAACATCCACCTCCGCGCCAATCTTGCACAGCCCATCGAAAGTTTCCCAAATGAATGGATTCGCCTTGTGCGCCTCCACGTAGTAGTCTCCCGCTTTCTTCACGTCGCCGTGTCCACGCCATAGCCTCGCCAAAAGCGTCTGCACGGCCGCCGCATCGGGGGTGTGCCGCCGCGAAGTCTCCGAGTGTTTGTTCCAATTGCTCTTGCCATACCACAAGCTCTTCGCCTTCTCCAGTGCCGTCGTGCCCTCAAGGTGCTTACCTAGCTCCAAACAAGCTTGCGCAAAGATGTACGCGCAGCCCAAGTGCCTCCCGCTCGAACCGTACTTTTGCGCCGAGTCGTAAGCGGCCTTCAATCTTCGTTGTCGCAAGTAGGTCACCGCGAGCAGGTGCGAGCTGTCGGGGTTCCTGGGTTCGAGTGCATAGAGGCGGCCGGCGAGGAAGCTTGCGTTGTCGAGAAGCTCGTTGTCGATGTGGTAGAAGATCAACTGTCGCAACTGCGAGGCGGCGATTCCGGTAGAAGGCGACATGCCTAGGTGAGCGGCCGGTGGTCGTCGCTAGGGTGTAGTCGTAGGGAAAAGTGCCAGTCGTGGCACTGGGAAGAAGTGAAGGTGAGAGACCGGAACAGCACGTGTTTCCGCGTCGGCCAACATTGGCTGCTGAACGGAGTATCACGAGCAAGGCGGCAAGAGCGAATCCAGGCTGGGTGTTGTCGCGGTGCAGGGTGCTCAAATCCGGTCGTTCATCTCATCTCGAAAGCAGGTGTACCTCGACCACAACTCCGGCTTGTTTTGTTTGTCGCTATTATATGCTCAAAGCATGCACAGTGAGAGCAAATGCTCAGTTGTTCACGTAATGGTCGTTGCCGTGCTGTGCGACTTGTGTTGTTGCAGCGCTTGTTTGTGGCCCGTGCTTTCGTTCGCGGGGGCTGCCCGATCGATTCCAATAATCCGCAGCCAAGCATAGCATCGTCAAAGGCCACTGTCTCACAGCCTAGGATCGTCGGTCTTCCTGGGATCCCTATCTACTAGTTAGTGTAGTGGCACTTCACTTCACTTCAATCCACCATGGCACAGGTATCCTGTATCGCCTGTTCGCCTTGAGTCTGCCAATGCTAACCAGCACGTAGAAAGCGCTCAAAACGCTGGCAGCTCGCAACACGGCCATCCTCAATCGTACCCACCTGATTTCCCTCGGCGTCAACGCATTCTTCTTCTTGATCCACTTCCTGCTGTCCTCCCGCAACCTTACGGCTTGGTTCGTCCTGACACTTCCCTCGCTCCTGATCGAATTCTGGTTCGAACGCATCGGCCGCCCCACACACGACAATGGCGATCTCAAGCGCGCCGGCGAGGACCTCGAGGCGAAGGGTCTGACCGAGTGGATGTGGGACATCACGTACTGGTCGTGGGGCTGTATAGTGCTCGCTGCGCTGGTCGGGAATAAGGCGTGGTACGCCTGGGCCGTGGTGCCGCTGTATTCGGGATGGTTGGCTTTCACGA
Source organism: Septoriella neoarundinis (assembly GCA_022813125.1). NCBI lineage: Eukaryota > Fungi > Ascomycota > Dothideomycetes > Pleosporales > Phaeosphaeriaceae > Septoriella > Septoriella neoarundinis. The sequence continues at coordinate 78,953 of JAKLND010000089.1, read as the reverse complement.
CTTTCACCGGTGCGAGGAAGGGGTTGGCGGGTATGGGAGGCGGCGCGGATGAGGGAGCTTCGAGTGGTGGTGCTGCGGGTCAGAGCAAGAGGCAAGCCAAAATGGAGAAGAGGGGCGGCCAGAAGATGCAGTACAGGTGATTGCATACGCAGACTACACTCTTGCTTTTACGCTAGGTGTGCGGCCTTCACTTCGGATGCACCGTACTTTCCCGCGCCTCCGGGTCAGCATTGGCTGGAGTTCGCGCCGGTTCGGCACTGCGCTGCGGCAGAACGCGCGCTCGAGACACTTCGCAATAGTCTCCCTGAGCAGACGACGGCAAAGGCTCGCCACTGATCAGCAGGTTGCTCTCCGGCTGGTGCGCCATGCAGCTTATTCGCCACATTTACTACACCGGGCCTGTCAGAAAGCGATTCAATGGCTACAGCTTGGGACTATTCGCCTCGAAAGGCTACACCTTGCTGAAGCTGATGTCACGCCTACGTAGCCTGTGCTCACAATCATAGGTCAGTAGGACATATCTGAATCAAGACGGACTCAACAGTACTATTACAATGTGTATGTATACAGAGTCTCCATCTAGTACACCACACTTTACACAACGCTGTGGGCGAAGGTCTCTACACCGGGATCGCACACATGTTACGCGGTACAAGGGAATCACGCCGCTCTGCGGTGGCTTTCTATCTGCACGCCATCAAGAATTGGAAAGACGCCAGCATGTAAAAGCTAATCAGTATTGCTGTGATCGTTGCTCCGTCGCCTTTGAGAGACGTGCCTCAATCACCGGAGGAATACCCGTCTCGCTGTCTCAACGAAGAGCAAAAGGTCGAGAGTCCAACCGGAGCCCCATGGAGATGAAACGCGATCTGGATAAGGCCATTCTCCATGATATCGAGGTGTATTGGGTCGGTTATGACGCCGCCAAACTCGTCTAGCAATAGGGATGCACGAGGCAAAGGACCATCTTTCGAGCCGGTCGAGTACTCGTGGGTGCCTGTTGCGAACGAAGATCACTCGTTCGAGCTGAGCAAACATCACCGGAGGCGAGTAAATATCGAGATGGGCTTCTTCGTTCGATGCCCTTTTCGATGCCTCGAGGGAAATTCATGGGCATTGCGCAGAAATAAGAGTGTTCATGGCTTCGAGCGAGGAGACAATGATACCTCGAGTCCTATCAAAAGGACTGTATGTGCTTCTTTAGATCGCATCAATCCCTCTGTAATACAACAGGAGGAATGACGCATACGAATTCTCTGTATATAGCTCCTTAACTATGTGGCGTGCAGAGCAGGCGCACCCTTCTCTGTGTCTCCTCGCATAATAGGGTACATCTCAATAGACTACTATTCATTGCAAAGCTGAGTTCTCTCTATTTCTGGTTCATGATTCTGCAAAGCCGTTCCGCGTCTCCATCACATTGCAAGCCCACCAGGGGGGACCTACCGTCACGTGACTTCACGTAACCTCACTTCACATCCCGTCCCCTATACTATACCATAACACATCTGCAGCAGCGCTAACACAGCCAATGACAGTATATAGTCAATCTATGCGATAAGCACATGTATACACTTACCCAACTATCCACCAACCCCCCTCACCTAACCTCACCTCACCTCACCTCACCTACCCCGCCCTCCCCACGCCCACCTTTCACCTATATATTCACGCGCAACCCGGAATGACACAACCAGAACACGAGCAGGCGCTTTAGTCCCGCGTGGCGCAGTGGTACGCCGCGCGGGACCGGGCCAGAGTGTGCAGCACCCGGTGCTGCACACCGAGAGCTCTTCGCCGGAGACCGAGGACTGTTCATGGCCCGCCCCACCAAAAGCAAAATCCGCTGTGTGACAGCGGGTTTTCTTGACACCCCCCGAGCGAGGCGGGGTGGTTCTTTTGCGCGTTGGGGGTTCGAGTCCGGGGTTTGCTTTTTTGCCTCGTGTTTTTCTTCCCTTTTGCCTCAATTGCACCGGTTCGGAGGGCCAACGTGATCACGTCATCCGGCAATGCATGAGGACACCCACTGTAGCTGGCACCTGCCACGTCGTTGAGAAAGGGTAAAGCTGATATGCTTTCGTTTTCCTTGGAGATAAAGTAAACTCGTTTTGTCTTGATCGCACCTGGTATGAGGCCTCCTCGACCGTTTTGATCATGGTACCTAGCGGGCACAACTTGGTGGCGACAGACTCCCACACCGGAGTCTGCAGCGTGAAACCCTCTCGTACTCGAGATAAACTTGATTAGGAACCTTCTTCTTGCATTGCGGTGACCACAGGAGTGAAGCGACGAGCTGCTTGTGAGTGTTGAGCGCAGCAGCACCCCATGTCAGCACATCATCGGCTCAAGCATTGGAATTAGCACGTGGGTGAAGCAATAGCGGACCTTCAGGAAAGCGCAGATGAAGCGATATTGTAACGACTGTATTGTACATGTATCAAAGTCAAGAAGTGTACGTGGCAGGGTGGTGGATGGGACGAGGTCGGGCTGACGAACTCCAGCTGACGTTCGGCCGAGAGAGCTACGCCAAGGTCCGTGCAAGCCGGAGGATTGGGGCATGCCGGCTGCACAGCACGAGCTGAGTTCGCATGCGACGACAGCGATAACGAGCGCTCGCAAGCCGCGGACGGTAAACCGGGTGTACGATTCAGCGGACGATCGGCTAGAGTATCACTGACGCAGACGTGATTGCGAGCTCGTCGAAGCGGAGCGGACACGGCGGCGCAGCAGAATGAGTCTGCCTGCTGCGGTCGAAGGATTCGGCGAGCGGAGCAATTCATTGGCCGGGCGCCGTTTCACTCGTGTGGCTTCCCGCCTTCCTTGCCGCACCGGTGAAGATATGTGGCCCGAGGCATGCGGCTGACCAACGTCGCGCGCGATGATATCTCGATGGCGGTGAAATGGAGTAGGATTTAATATTCGAAGGCGTTTCGTTCTGGTGAGGGAAGCCGACTCCACAGAACGCATCCCAAACAACAAGAACGAGAGAGAGACAGAGCCGGCCGAGGTCTGTATATATGAGCGGAGCCGGCAGGCGGCCGCAGCACCGGTCACCCTATCGGGCTGGCGCTAAGATAACCTTAGGCCGGGCTAGCGTGACGCCTCGCAGGCTGCTGCCTAGAATGCGACGCGGTGCCTGCGCAGGCCTGGTGACTTCGCCTCAAATGCGAACTCTCGCCCTTGCCCGGCCTGCCAGCTTCGACTCATCGCTCTTCACTCCCGCCTCGCCATCCTTCCAGCTTTGCATCTCTCGCGCCCACCGCTGCTGCCTCGCACAATCACCGCCCGCCCTCCCAGCCTGACCGTGCTGCCGGACCACCGCCCGCGCCTGTTTCGCTGGCCCCATCGACCGCGTGGCGACTGGACTGAACTCCTTGAATCCTCTGCTCCATCTCGTCATTCAGAGCCGGCACTGCGAACGCTGGCCTGCTGCGTCCAATCCAGGACTCCCGCAGTCACACGACTGCCTCGCTCGCCCGGCCGCCGCGCATCACCGTCCCTGCAACCGACGCCGCTCTGCCAACATCCGAAACCTATTGGCCCGCAGCGTGACTCACCTGCCCTCTCGACACTGATTTGACAATCCTTCCCTCACTTCCTGCGATCTGTCCCGACGATGTCTTCCACCACCCTCCATCCCCGCCGCCGGCCCGCTAGTCCATCAATGACTCCCTCTCTGCTGGACTCCTTCCAGAACATGTCCATCCGCAAAGGGGACACATTTCATGTTCCCCACAAGCACGATAAGGATCTCTGGGACCCGCTGGCTTCGTCTGCAAAGAAACTCACCACTCCTTCCATGCCGGCCCGCTCCACCACATGCCCCAAATCTCTCGAGGACTTGCTCATTGGTTCCGGCGAGCGTCGCGCTGCAGACCTTCTCCACAGAGTCGACCAAGCCATCGCAACGCAATCAAAACTCGCTTTGGGCCACGTCCTCAGTGAGCCGGAAGTGCTTCCCGTCCCGGAAGCAGACGACAGTACCTCCACGCGGATGCATGTGCGCCAGTCAAGCCGCCACAGCCATTCCTCTGACAGTGGCATTGGATCTAGCGTCGCATCCGAATCTGGCAAGTGTGCCACGACCGGTGAGGCCGCCCTGCATACCCGGTCTTCTGTCTATAAGTTCCCCGCTGATCTCGATCCAGATTCTCCAGACCTTTCTTCCACTTCCAAATCGATGTCCGCCATCTCAGCGGCCACTGAGGAACGCGGCCTGAGCGAGTATGCCAAAGAGCAAATTCACCGCCACATCATTCAGCCGATCCTCCGCGAGCCTTCTCTGAAGGAGTTCCATCAACTCATCAAGGACGTCCCGCACCGCATCGGCAGCAGGGAGATCAAGAACCTGCGCGATCTCGAGAAGACTCTCATCTTCTGTGCACCGGTAAGTACCTGCAACCGCTTCACGTCGAATTGCGCATTTACTCACGGTGTTTCTGGCGTAAAGGATTATTCGCGCACACCGAGGAAGTACCTGCACTTCTGCGAGCGCACGATCCGAGTTCTGCACACGACGGTCACCACCCTCCACGAGAGCGACCAACGCGCCCCGACCGATCGACCGTACACGCAAGGCTACTTCTTCGACTTGGTTGAGCAGGTGTGTTCTGGCTGCATTGATCCGGCAATCAGCCTAGCCGTTATTGACATCATCGAACAGATCCGCAGATACGCCACTATTCTGGCGGCTACCAGAGAAAGGCAGGCCAAGGGCGAACAGGCTGACGAGATGGATTACTCACCGTATGGATCGACCCTGAGTATTGCGATCGGTCGCATGGATCACCCAAGCGCCTTTCAATGCTCTCCAGCATCTTCCGATGGATCAAACGCTAATTCACAATGCAGGGACGAGACTGTCTCGCTCCATGGTGGTCTGAGTCACAACGGAAAGCCCGCCGAGCTTGTCCGCCACAAGGATGGCAAGACTATTTCTCTTGCCACTGGCCGCATCCTATCCTCAGAAGAGATGGCTCATTCATCTTCGAAGCGCGCCATGTCGGACGCTGGCCTGGACGATGCCGACGACGACGACGTGCTTCGCTCCATGGCCAGGCGCAAGAAGAACGCCAAGCCAGAGATCCATGAGTGCCCGCAGTGCGAAAAGGAATTCAAGCGCCCGTGCGACCTCACCAAGCACATTAAGACGCACGACAGACCATACAAGTGCCCCAACACGAAGTGCAAGTACCACGAATATGGCTGGCCGACCGAGAAAGAGTGTGAGCGCCACGTCAATGACAAGCACTCCGCAGCGCCGTCGCTGTACCACTGCCTGTTTAAACCTTGCCCGTATACGTCGAAGCGTGAGAGCAACTGCAAGCAGCACATGGAGAAGGCACACGGCTGGGCCTATGTGCGTTCCAAGAATAATGGCAAGGGCAAAGCGTCGGAGGTCGCTCGCTTGCCAAAGGGTCCTGTACCGCCGTCTCCCTCATCGATGATGCTGACGCCACTCACCCCGATCGCGCCCTCCCCTTCTACTTCGGCACAGTCTTGGGCTACTGGCTCACGTCACAGCTCCATGGCGCCGCCGCCCGTGCCTAGCCACTACGGCACGCCGGCCTTTGTGCAGCCATCGCCTGACTTCGCTGGACACTTCAACATGGATTTTGACTTCAACAACATGGAGGCATTCCCCATGACCCCAGCTCTCAGCGAGGACCGACGTGACTCAGCGAGCACATCGGACTCCGGCATGATGTTCGACAGCAACAGCAACACCTTCGCCGCAAGTTTTTCTCCGAACGACTTCTCCTTCGATACAACCTACCAATTCGGCGACTTCAACATGCAACAGCAGACCCCCGACTCCGCCGTCGGCCCAAGCTCCAGCAACATCCACAGCCACCCGTTGATCCACGGCGGCGTCCTTGTCGGCTCCCACGAGCAGCAGGTATCGCCCCACGCCCAGATGGCAGACCCGACCTTCACACCCGACCTCTACGACGACATGAACGTCGACGACACCTTCGCCAGCGACGTCGATGGCCAGGACTTCACCCTCTTCGGCGCCCGCGCGCCCGCCACTTCCGCCGGCGAGATGTTCCCGTCGTTGGCAGAGGGTTCGGGCAACTGGGGCAATTTCGCAGGCCAGTATGACAACAGCAAGCAGCAGACGCTGCGCATGCCGACGGAGAGCAGCGTGCTGCACGAGCTGTTCCCGGAGCTGAACAATTGATGGGGTGGCACGGACACCATGACTTTTCGATGGATGATGACGACTTTTTTGATTTGGTTTCCATGGCGTTCTGAGCGATTTTGGGGATGTTTTGGGTATAAGCATATTTTACGACACGGGCCCGATGGGCCGACATTGGAGAGGAAGCATACGAAGCAAGAAACGCAGAGGATAGGAGGAATGGCATAGCGGTCCAGAAGACCGATTGGAGAGAAGGGAGAGAAAGAAGAGCACAGACTGCCTTGACCACCAGCACTGGATCGCGAAAAAGAATTGCTCCGCGGGTTTCTGGCGTCGGTGGAGGGAATAACTTTCTACTTAAGATTGATCTGGCAACGATCCGAAGAACAAGATGAAGACGGACACACAAAAAAAAAGAGAAGACGGCATTGTAGCATTAGTATTAGGAGTTTGGCCTTCCTTCCTCCTTCTCTCATCAGACAGACAGAACTCCGCTTTTCGGAAGCCAGCGAGAGATAATCGAATGGATGTGAATCAGCATTACCGGCACTGCTTCTCCGCTTTTCCGTGACTTCTCCCACGTCTAGAGAGCTTGTAGTCAGCATTACTAGTACCTCAATGTGCTGGTGATTGCAACGATCATGAATGGAGGACAGATGGCGCGATGTCCTCCTCGACCGTTGCGGGTGCTGGCCGGACGTTAAATGCTTGCTCCCGTAGCTGATGAACGATTCTGCTCCTTTTTATTCATGCCGGTCCCCTCTTGCGTGCTCTTGTAGATCTGGGACTCGAGAACTTGCGCATGCATATATTTGCTGCTTCATCTCGGGTCTTTGGCGTACGGAGGGGGATTGTCCTACCCTTGTCTGAGTTGGCGACGGATACACCTTTGGCTCTTTCGCGGCTGCACGGCGACGATCCGAGCACTCGAGGGAAGGGAGATAGATACAGACGGCTACCGACTATCCAACGACCCACGACGCAGGAGAGACGGCGCATACGCGTTCGCACGAGCAATCGAGCCCAGCATCGCCATAACACAGCAGCGACGCCATCTCCTAGGTCGCAGAAGCATCCATCACCTCCAGACCAACGCGTCTTCTCACGCCTCGCCCGGCAACCTCCAAAGAAAAGAAGACTCCACACAACCGCCCTCACAGCAGCACCACCACCACAATGCCCCTCTCACCCACCAAACCCTCCCCCTCCTCCACCCGGCCCGCCTCCCTCCTCGCCCACCCCCTCTCCGACCCCGGCATCGACCCCGACCTCCTCCTCGGCCCCGCCCACCTCGGCCTCGGCCTCTTCCACAACCCCCGCTGGTCCGGCTCCAACGTCGGCGTGCACGAGCTGGAACTCGACGGCTCCAGCCTCGGCGAGCAAGAGGCGGAGCAGGCCGGCAAGCGCAGGTGGTCGCAGCGGCTGAGCGAGACGCTGTTCGATTTCGGGAAGATGGTCAAGCGGCGCGCGGGGAGTCTGGTCCCGAGACGGGATTCGGTCGCGCCGGGCGCTGCTGCTGCGCTGGGGGGTCTGGAAGGGTGGAGCTCGGAGGCGCTGGTTGGCAGCGGGGAGGGGAGTCGGGATGGGGACGACGAGTGGAGTGAGGGGGACGAGGAGCGGGGCGCGGGGATGCGCCGCTTGACGGCTGACGAGTGGCTGCTGCGGCGGCGGGAGCGGGCGGGGTTCGAGGTCGAAGTCGAGAGGATCGAGTATGCGTATCCGAACGCTGGGGCGGTTACGAGGCGGAATGCGAGGGTGGCGGGGACGCTGAGCGGGGCGTCGGAGAGGTTGCGCGAGCTGGATGAGGAGGCGCGGGAGGCGAGGTTTGGGGAGGTGAGGAGGCGGCAGGAGGAGCGGACGAGGTTGGCGATGTTGGAGAGGGGGGTACGGATTGCTGAGAGGGAGGGCGCGTTTAGTGATGCGAATAGGGGAAAGATGTTCGCGGCGTCGATGGCGCATCGGACTACTGATGAGATCCGGGCGAAGGCTTCGGCGATATGGAGGGAGCGGGTCGAGGCGAGAGAGAGGAGGATAGATGAGGAGTATCGGCGGTGGATGGCTGGGGAGAGGAGGACGTCTTGGTCGAAGGTCCGCAGTAGGGTGATGAGGTGGGTGCGGCCTGAAAGCAAGAGCAAGTCGTCGCGAGGCTCCAGAGACACCACGGGAGAAGTGAGTGATGCGAGTCGATCTAATAATGCGGCAGCCGATGAGCAGCGGGATCGGGAGAGGCGAGAAGATAACGCGCGAGCGTTCACGTATGCCGGTTGGGGTATGCAAGGTGTGCCATGGGTCATCTTTTAATTCCTCAGGCATAGCTTACCACCTCTGCCGCCGGCAGTCGTGCTCGCCAAAGGAGACTTGTGAATGGTGGCTCCATCATGTTGGTACACCCGAATTTTGACCAAGAACGTAGCCCACAAGGCGTAGACTTAGATGCTCAGGTCGTCCTCCTCAGTGAATCTTTCAAGGAGCGCAACTTTCCAAACCTTAAAAATCCTTGCCTCTTCCGGCAGAAGCACAGCACTATCCTCAAGTGATCGCCGCAAAGCGTCAAGCTCGAACTCGGGCATCTCAATCTCACCCTCCGACAGACTCTGCGTGTCTAGGCGGGCTTCCTGCACCTGCGTAGGCGCCGGCTTCCACAAGATTTTCGTCACTCTTAAGGGTCCGTTTGCTGGTGACGCCGAGGAGGAAATTCCGAGGTCAGGGGTAAACAACCACAGGACAAGAGCCTTATGCATGCCGGTTCCGGAAGTGACAATGAATCTTCGAAGACCTTGATTGTCCATTGCACTCAAGAGATGGCACGACAGCCACTTCGTTATGCTAAGGGATTGCAGTTGTTCAGTGCCGTGCGATACGGAAATGGCGAGTTTGGCGAGCTTGTAACTGCTTGTCCCGCCGTCCAGGGTTCCAAGCGGTGTATCGCATGAAGAGCAGACAAGGGCATTCTGGGCGGTCATGTCATCGGCATGGGCACCATCCATTATCTGATCAAAGGACTGGTTAGTGAGGGATGAAAGAGTGACGGAAAGACAATGGGAGGAAGTTCTGTTAGAGGCATATGCAATATGAAATACAGAACTAATTAACTTCATGTACCGTATCAATGCGAAATCTTAACCGAGCCGATGGGCTTAGTGACTTCGGCAACGAGACCGCGGGATCGGCGGAGCGTTGCTTTCCGGTTTGCATGCGGCTTGCGCCTGCGCAAATCCAGTACCACAACGCTCACTTGTTGTTGGGTCAACATCATCACGAGTTTCCATTGTAGCGGCCTTGCGGCCAGGAAGTTTCGGTTCTTTATTGTGACCCGTGAGCTTGAAAGAACGAGTACCCACCTTGACGTTTGTGCAATCATCTGTGGCAAGGATGAAGCTGGTCGGGTTAATCAATCCGATGGTAGAAGCTATTGTGAGCGTGCTTCCCGCTGCGTATCCCTTCTTTCCATTCTGATCAGTGTCGTCGTGCTGTTCGGCAGGTTTGTGGCAATGCCAGAACTCCATCATTTCCGCCCAGCCTTCGGAAGGCAAGTCTTTCCACTGCTTGACCGTGCCTCGGTGCACGATCGCTGCATTGCATTTGTTACAGTGGAGCGCTGTTTGATTCGATAGCTTCCGAGCAGTCCATGGAACGACCGTGATCGTTTCTTCAACTCGCCTCGTCTCCTCTGTCCCTTGGCGATCTTCTACGGCTCGCGTGGTGCGTCCCAAGCCGCGGCCTGCAAGGTTAGCAGTGTCGTCGACCCTTAACCGGAAGCTTAGATGTTTGCTCGGTCGAGCAGGCAGAACCAACTTCCCTCTCTCATGATCAGGCACCGCCACTGGAAGCTTGATGGTAGTGATCACACCTTCGTGAGAAAGCGAGAAGTCGCCGCCGTCGCCTGAGAGCCAGATCCTTGTGCCTTCGTTGAAGAACGAAGCAAGGATCGCCTGAATGGTCAACGACCGGATATTGACCAAGTGCTCAGAGTACAGATGCGCTGCCATGGTGCTTGCGGACGGTCGCCCGTACGAGAAGTTGTTGAAAGATGTTGTCGCAGGTGAAGCGAAGCTGCGTGGAAAGTCGAGGTTCAACGCGGAAGTGGCAAGCGCGAGCAGCGGGCACGCGCGCGCAGGTGCCTAAGGCAGCTTAGCCGGGCCTTCACAATGATGGCAGGCGAGAATCGAGCACGAGCCTCGTTTTTGAGAACGATAAAAAGGCGTGTGGCAACCGGATTCTATACAGTATGATTGAACTTTTGCTCGTAAGAGCTCGTCGACTTGTCTAGTTGAAGGCCACTTTACACAGGCTTGGAATATCAAGTAAGCCTACCACCAACTATTGCTTGACCTTCGCGCCAGGGACACCCGTCTTCAGAATCTCAGCGTTACCCTTATATTCCTGGGGTTGGCCTACAATGGCGCCGCGGTACAGAGCATCTCTGACGCCTCGTCTAATTCCATCTTCGAGCGAGACAATAGGCCTGTAGCCCAGCCTGCGCTTCGCCTTGTCGATGTTGAAGTAACGCGCAACACACGCATACGTGACTCTTTGCTGAGTGAGAGTAGGCTCGCCCTTCCTGAGAATCCAGAAGATCCATTCAAGCATCCAAGCAATGAACAGACTGAGGTCCCTTGAAAGAGCCCAGGCAGAGACAGGGTCGGTTTGGTCGCCCATCTCGGCCCAGCATCTACGTGCAAAGTCGAAGAAGTAGACAGGCTGGTCGTTGGTGATGAGGAAAGCTTCACCGTCAACACGCTCGTGCTCCAAAGGCACTGCGAGACCATTGGACGCGCGCTCATGCGTGGCAAGGAGAGCTGCAAGAGCAAGGTGGTGAGCGTGAGCGATGTTGGTGATCTCGGTGTAGTCGAAGAGATTCTCGTTGTCACCAAGCTGAAACTTGGCTTGTCCGCGATAGTAGGAGGCAAGCATAGGCGGCAGAAGCTGCACGTCACCAGGGCCAAACATAGCACTGGGCCTGATGGCTGCAGTGAGGAAGTTGGGATGCGAGGCGGCGCGGTTGGCTGCAAGCACGTGGAGCTCGGCCTGGGCCTTAGTGGTAGTGTAGTACTGGGGCTGATCCTTGCCCATGATGATAGGGTAGCTCTCGTCGGCGCAGATCAGGTTGGAGCGGGTGTCGTGGATGATACTGGCAGAGCTGGTGTACACAAACGCCTTGACTCCCGTCTCTTGCGCAACCCTGACCAAAGTCTTGGTGCCTTCCACGTTCACTTTGTACATGAGCGCATCAATTTTCACGTGCGCGTTCGGGCTAGCAGTGTGTATGACAGCGTCCGGTTTGATCTTCCGGAAGAGCGCGAGCATCGCATCGTAGTCGGTGATGTCGCCAAAGGTGTACTCAACACCCGGAACAGGGTTGGGAGCCGGCTTCAAGTCGAGCACTGTGATCTTGCTGGCTGCCTTGCGGTCGTTGATCAGAGACACGATTTGGTGTCCCAGAAACCCAGCTCCTCCTGTGACAACGACATGGCCGAGCGACCTGGTGACCTCCTGAGGGGGCGCTGCCATTGTAAGAGCTGCGGTTGACCCAGTGGGAACTCAGCTGGCGAATGCGCTTCGAGAGGGTCTGTAAAGGCGATGTTCGTCCGTGAAAAGAGCGTGAAGTGCGACAGTCGTAAAGACAAGTTTAGGCAAGGGTATCAACAAGTCGGCGATTGATGAGCCAAGTGGATTTTCCACTCTCCGCGTCGACCCCCGCATCGAACCACTTTCACCAGACGGAACTCCACACACAACACCTCCTGTTTCTTCACTTGTTCTTCCGAGAATCTGAGCTCGCATATCAAGCTCTACATCTATAGAAGTATACAAGTGTCTGCCGTCTTGTTTCTCTCCATACGTGCTGCATGTGCTTTCGACACGGCAGACTAAGAACTGCAATGGACATTCACCCCCTGCTCCACGGCAGCAATTCAGTACTCCTGGCGTGACATTCCAAGTCGTTTAATAAGTGTCTCTCCACAGACTTGGATCTTCTTCACATCCACCAGTACCAAGACAGAATGGACAAAGCTAGCGCCACAACCGGTGCAGCCTTCTTAGCAATTCCAATCAAGCCCCTTCGCATTCCCTCCGCGACATACAGCGATATCTTTTCAGTCACTGCTTCGGCATCGTTGATCCGAGGGAATGAACAATCTGGAATTGCCTTACCCAGAAACTTGCAGAGGGGCTCCCATCCCTGCTCTAATTTGAAGACCAACAGTCGCTCCGGCGGTGTGACCCGCTTCACGAGCTCATTGTGCGCAAGGTAAGTGGCTTTCGCATTCTGGCGCAGTTGCTCGAAGTGTGCAGGATTGTTCAAGCACCAGGATTCCCTCTTTTCCTCGACATGGAAGTAATGCTTCGATGTCAAGTCCGTCAAGCGGGCCATTGGCCCTAAGAACGCCCGGTCGATTTTCGTAACGAACGGAATGATTGGATTGTTCATGCCAGCAATCACAGTGTTGCAGAAACTCCCATACCACTTGTCGACATCCCTCTCGACCAGGATGACCTTCGCCTCTGGATATGCAGCGACAAGCTCTTCTGCCATCACTGCAGCTGGTTGGTCCGTACACGCTCCCACGTGGCCCATGAGATGGTCAAAAATTGTGCGATTTAGTGCAATGCGGTTTTGCTTCGTCGGATCAAACTTTGACTCCAGTACCTCAGCCCACAGGACTGTATCGGGTGGGTTCTCCGCCATCTTCACCCAATGATACGAGGGTATACCGAGGATTTCGAACGCGGCAGCCATTGCTATAGCAAGTCAGTCTAAGCGACACTCGCGTGGAGCGCAGGTCAGGTCAGGTCCAAGAAATGGGAAAAAGCAGTGACAGCTCTATGCTGGAAGGGGTCTGTTTAGAACGTACACATCGTTCCAGTGCGGGAGTATCCCAAGGACAGCACTTCCATCGGCACTGTACGCTTCCGTTGGAGGGGGTCATCGTTTCGAATGCGATCAAGTTCAGGGTGTCTCTCTCGTGCAGTCGACATTCTGGTTTGTCCGATGTGCTTTACGCTTTGCGAAGAGAAGGAAACGGAGTCAAGACATTCTGACGGACTGACACCACGGTGGGCTGATGAGCCATCTCAGCTCGCTTGTTGAACAAGCGAGGAAAGCCACCCTCTCTTTCTACATCCTTGTCCGCGCCACAAGCGTACATTTACGCCTCGTGGCCGTTCATTCATTCTCTTCAGCGCTGTTTGGTTCTGTCTGGTATATTGGCGGGTATGCACTCGAATAGAATCACGATGAAGCAGGCGTTATGCGTCACATTACTTACCCTTCACGCGTCGCGGCTCTGCTACCGTACTATGCAAAGACACACAGGCAAGCTGGATTGCGAGAACTTGCACTTCCAAAGCCGAGCACTTGCTTCGTCACAATGCGTGTTTGCTGCACAAGTGATCGTTCTTGCGAATCTAGACTCCTCACAGGCCAACAGATTACCTCGCAGAATCTTTGTTGCACCGCTCAATTGAAGACGCTGCTCCAATTTGAGGCAGTCTTGGCGGGCGCTTAAAGACATCCGCGGATTGCACTTCCATTGGCTTACAACACCCAAGACATCACCCGAATCTATGCATTTTCCACCGTGCACTGTTTGAAGTCCTAGAAATACGCCGGAGCACAGATCTCTAGTCTCGAGCAAGCGGCTCTGCTATGTGCATTTAGGCCAATGGGCGGGCATTGTCTGGTGGCTCGCAGTTTCGTGTGGCGCCAAGGTAAGTGAAGAATGACTATACATTCGAGGTCTGAAGCGCATCAGCCGATTGACTCCTTCTTCCAACCTTCTTTTGTTCATTGTTTGTGTGGTTGCTTCCTTTCCGTTGCTAGCATCTTTCCTTTGTCACGCGGTATACACGATTTCAACGTCGCTCTTTTCGGCAATCCGACACTCAACACATCTACGGCGCTGGCGCCTTCCTTTCCTTTGCATTCGCATAAACCCAATAATATCGGTAGCAATAATGTTCAGGCAGCATCAAGGATCACTGGATCGAAGGCCGTCGCGAGCTGGAAGCAAAAGTGGACTGCGAGCTATTGCATCGAAGCTTAAGCCAGATTTGAAGTTGGCGGTTGATACTGATGTGTCCCGGCACCACGGACAGATACCTAAGCAAGTCTTCCCACAAGAAGACGATTCATCTTATTGTGTCGAAGGCACTCGCCCTAGGCCACCTGTATTCACTTCTTCGGGGAGCCATCATGCGGTAGGACAAAGCCTGAGGAGTCAGCTTGAAAACAGAGTGGATGAGGACGATGGACGAGCAAGTGCCGATCAGGGCGCACGCAATGCATCTACCCACCATTTTGGATTACCACCGAGACCGGATATCTACCGCATTAAGCCAATGGATGAAACCCTGGATCGTTCGAACAATCTCGCTGCACCGCCGCTGCACAATCGTATTCGGGGCTTGAGACCTTCCCCTCTGACGTTGGATATTTCTCCTTCGGATCGAGCCATACCCATCGGTATCTCAATTCCCTCCGCGTCAATCTCGAATCATACGACTAGCCCACTGGGATCTACACCCGAGTCACGCTCTCATGTGATAAACGGGCACGAGGCAACCACTCCGACTATCGTCATAACTCCGGCAAGAGAGAGCTTCGATCTGAAACCGCCCACCTATCCTTTTCTTGTTGACCACGACCGGCGGCCGGCTTCAAGCGTATACAGCAGGTACACGAACTGCGCTCCTAGAACGAATCATGATGCCGCTACCCCGCCAGTCCCTCCTCTTCCGCTGTTCGCACAGCAGCCACGAAAACAGGCAGTCCAGGAATCAAAGGCAACTGTCTTCGAGGATCTAGGTAGTGCAAAAAGTCAGAAAGCCACCCTCTCGGTTTGCACGGTATTCGAAGAGGATGAGCAACTGCAACAAATTCAGTCTGCCAAAGATTCACGCACACCCAGGATGAGATCCATCAAGCGTCAATCCACGCTCCCCACGCCTCGACGCAGTCGTGGTTGGTGGAACGTCATCACATCACCATTTTTAGCCCGTTCGAATATCCACTTCTGGAGATCGCCTTCAGACGATATCCCAGAACAAAACGCCATCCTTGAAGATGCTGGCGCCATGGGTGTTGCCGATGTTGCACATGGCTTCCGTGACGCACCCGATTTGGGCCAACCTCTATCAGCTCCAGTTACCCACAAGTCCATCCCTGATCGATTTGTCCCGAAGTGTCTCCCTAAACGATCCATTACGGCTCCTGGCGCCTTGGACCCGAGTTGCCCTCGAGTCAACATATACCGCATACCTAGCCAGGGTGCTGCAGCGGCATACTATGACAAATCGAGACATTTTCCGAGCCTCATCATCGACCCATCCGATGCAGCTTCTCGTTCGATGTTCGAGGATGACAGTCCACTTACCGATGTTTGCGCTTGTGAGCACCATCGACACGTACCTGGCCAAGACAAGCAGCATGCGGTGGACCATACTAGTTTCAATGAAAATGATAGCACTTGTGCTGTCACCGCTACTGCCGAGGCCGAAGACACATTTCAAGGGCGTGCATTGCAAAGTCCTTTCGACGATTCACACGCAATCAGAGACCCTGTCGACTCGCTGATCACACCTTCGAGGACTCTCTTCACGTCGCCATCCGCGGACGAGTTACAATCACCATCGCCCGTTCAGTCTGCTACACGGGTCCAAAACATTGCCGCCACCGAGGCGCGTCTGTCCACCTCGTCCTACACTCCGATTATGGAGGACGCGCATGTAGCCACGATGGTAGGACCGCGCTCCGCTCATGGTGAACAAAAGGCGGTCTTCATCCCACCAAGTCGAGCCGCGAGCCTTACTAGCGATAGCATCGCTCCAGAATCAACAGTTGCCAACTCCATTCCGGGCCAGGCTGGAGTGTTGAGGGAATCACCCGTATATGATGGCGCACAGGCTCCCGTCCGGGTTCCCATGCACGAGCGCGAGAGCTCTCGCGGGCTCGGCATCTCCAACAGCGAGCTGGATCTCTTTCCGCCACCAAAACTACTTTCTGAGAAACCTCGCTTGGGCACAGACCGCTTTGGTCAGCTTGTGATAGTCCATGAGAAAGACGAGCGTCTGGCTCATCCAGCTCATCGCCGCTTTCTGTGGCCGATCATCTCAGCACTTGCCTCACTTCTCCTTCTGATTGTAGTGCTGTTGGTGGTCCTTGTACCTCAGACCCATGCAGACAACGCTGTCCAGGCTCAATGGCTCAATCTTACTGGTTTTCCAGCGTTGCCAACAGGAGTCGCAAACGTCGTGCAGCCAAAGAAGACACGGGACAACAATCAGTGTATTGATCCGCCCAAGCTGTGGAGCTGTAGTGTTCCTCAGAGTCAACAATCGGACCCTGATGAATCTGAGAGGACAAGCGCTCTGCCCGATTTCCGCTTCGAAATCCGCTTCCGCAATCACACGCTTGACAATAGCACGGCACTTGCTCCTATGAAGTCTCGCTCTTCCCCTGGTTCAGTCTCCGTTCGATCCAAGCTTCGTGCTCGCAGTACTTGGTCTCAGACTCTCTATTGGCCGTCCCCAGCACCGCCCTCTACATCTGACCAGCTTGCCTTGGGCTCATCCGTTGATGGACTCTCAGAGCCATACAATGGTGAGGAAACGCCTTTCTATCTGTCACTTCTCGATCCCGTTCAGCTAGCAGTTTTGCGCAGACGTGACGAGACAACGCAGACCGAGTCGTCCAGTCCTTATCCGTACCCCTTGCCATCCAACGCCTCGTCAACCGCCATCCCAAAACCGCTTCTCCTCCCCAATGGCCGTCCAGGTCCAGAATTGCTTTACCCTTATGCCCGATCCCAGCCTTTACGTCTCTACAATCGCGGCCAAGAAAACGAGCATTACGGCTTCTCGACGTACTTTGACAAAAGCGTATTAGTGACGAACTCCACGGCCTCGGCGCCTTCGATGATCAACAATTCTAGTACCGGACTCACCATCGCGTCATCGCCGGAAGATGCAAGCGCACTCTGCACTTTTACTCAAACTAGACTCCACGTTCAGATATGGACTGGACGACATGTATCAATGCTCAACGCCACCGAATCGAACGTAGTCGTCCCGGCATCGAACTCGTCCGCCAATGTGTTCGATGCTGCTGGTTCGTTTCCGTATGCTGTAAGCGTCTCTTTGGATCGCCACAGCGGACCTGACGTCAAGGGCAAGGGCGTGTTCTGCTGGGCTTTAGATGAGAGGGGAAAGGTGGTTGGTGATGGAGTCAGGATCGCACATGCCTTGAATGATGTGCAAAAGAGAGAAGATGATGGGCAGTGTGGGTGTAGATGGGACAGTTGAGCTGGTTTGCGATGAGGGAGATTTATACCAGTGGTGGCTAACGATTAGGTCACAAACGAGCGGTATCGATCTGATCTAGGCACTGTTGTCGGCATACACAATGGAGCATCAGAGTAATTATAATAGCAATAAAAATGCAATCGATCAACAGTTGGTTCTTGAAACACCAGATTGGGCCATCTCCTTTTGAGCATCCTGACTGCATTGCCAATTCAGAGCGTGAGACGGCTTGTCGATAAGCAGCCCAAATACTTATCCATGATATCCGCTCAAAGCTATACAAGATCACCGTCGTTGTAAACCGATGAAGTACCGGCGCTCGACCCACCAGGCTTGATCTGCGTCAAGCCCATGTGCTGGAGTCTTGGAAGGCCGATTCTAGCCGCTGAGCTTCATACGCGCTAAAGGGTCGACATTTCACATTTGTCTGGCTCTTTCTGCTGTTCTTGAAACCGTACGCTATAGCGACGGGCAGGAAAGATCGGCTGGGAGCCAGCGATACGCGCCTTGCTTCTTGACACATGGTTGGTGAAGCCCGTCCTGGCTGCTCAGTCAGTCACGGCGTCCCGCAGACGATCACAGACAGGGTAACGGGTCAATCGCATTGCGCCGTGATACTACAGGTACTCATCCCTCAAGTTGCAATGCTCAAGACGCGAACGCGGAGGCTACTAGAAAGGAATAACAAGGTAGGATGTTCGCAGATAGTGTTGCTGACAATGATCGGGCTGCGGGCGAAAGCATGCCGAAGCCACACGCGGCCGGCTTCGGCTGCATGACATCGCGAGCGCGCTGCTAAATCGCCCATCACCAAAACCTTCTCCCTCCGCAGGCGGCGCCGGATATAGCGGCCATCTCACCATCGTCATCGCACATCAGCCTCCCTCAGGCCATCGTCGACGCGCGCAGGAGTCATTCGCTTGACTGCTTGTCATACGAAACGTTTACACTTGATACACGAAAAGACGGGACTCAGCCCCGTCGCGCGGCCAACAGAAGAATCGGAAAGAGGAGGCGCTCACATGCTATCGGCGTGCTACAGACCTTTGGGTTCTAACGAGTATGGGTGCCGTAGCCGGAGAGCAACAGGCTTGTGTCGCAGAGGATAAGGTGGAGGGGACAAGAACCTTGTCCACCAACGAAAGCAAAGTACATATGCCTATCGCGCCAGGCAAGGTGGTCGGCGGCATGGGCCTGAAAGAACGTGAGCCGAAAACATGGAACACGAGCAATCTTGGGCAACGAATGGGCATCGATGTCATGTCTGCGGGTGTTGCAGGCGGACTCGTTGCGCCTATCATTTGCGCCATTGATAAGTATGGTCACCACGAAAACAGAAACAGCCATTGGGCACATCAAGACTAACCTATGGCAGAGCTATAATCGAGAATGCTTCCGGAAAACGCCCCATGCTTCCCTCATTGCAAGCTTCTTTCAGCTCATTGCTGTTCCGGCCACACCGATTCCTTACTTCGAAGCCTTTTGCGCTCATTTTCGCATTGTACAGCGGCACGTACATCACAGCCAACTCGCTGGACACCTTCAAGTCCACCATCCAAGATAAACCGCCTTCTATAACCACGAGCGGCCCTGCCAAGTTCTTCGCGACCAGCGCCGCCAACTTGAGCTTGTGCTTGTACAAAGACAGCCAATTCACCAAGATCTTCGGTGCCGTGTCCCCTCGTCCTATCCCTCCAGTTACCTACGCATTGTTCGCGGCACGCGATTGCCTTACCATTTTCGCGTCCTTCAACCTTCCACCCATCATCGCGCCCTCACTCCCGCTGTCGGCCGAAATGGAGCGTTACGTGTCACGCGCTTCGACCGCGCAATTCCTCGCGCCAGCAGCCATCCAGCTCGTTTCGACGCCCTTCCACCTGCTGGGTCTGGACATCTACAACCGGAACGGCGACACAACACTTAAGCAGCGCTTCGCCAAGGTCAGAGCAGACTGGCTCACTAGCAGCTTCGCGCGCATGTGCAGGATCGTCCCTGCTTTCGGTGTCGGAGGGGTTGTGAACAAGAACGTTAGAGAGGCGATGATGGAGAAGTTGGAGTAATAAGAGGGGGAGAGCATATGCATGCATACAGGCATTTGCACGATAATGATGTGGTGTTCCGCCGCATGCGGTGGGATTCGAGTGCGGTGGAGTTTTGAGCATTTTTCGCTTTTCAGCATGGCGCAAAGGATCTACATTCTGATACAGTGCATACTTAATATAGACGCATCGCTACGAAGGAACGCCAGCGACGCGTTTCCCTTCACATGAGATGCCGTGGCGCAGAAAGTTCCACGGAACGACATTGTGTATCATTAGACCATAGATGGAATAGATATGTCACCGCTCTTCACACCTGCCTTGGCTCGCCGTCAATAGGCTGACGCCATCAGACCGGAAGGCCAAGCAACCCAATATCACGAGATTACAACGACAAGGAACGAACTCCGGTCAGCAGCATCCCAGCGGGCAGCGCCCTTCACGAATCCATGTCTGCAGATCTCCACCAGCCAAATCAATACATCCATGTGAAGACAAGGTAGCAGTACCAAGGATTGCATACCCACACCAGCAATCGCACCTCGCATTCGCTCCCCGGCAATCTCCAGCCCAGCCCACTACCCACGGGATCAAAACACCCGCCTTCACACTTACCTACCTACTTACCCAATACACACAGCGCACGCAAACAGAGCAAACAGCCCCACCCGCTCGCGCAATCCTCCATGCCCGATCGCGACGCCCACCTCACCCCGTCAATCGGCCCACAAACGATTGATCCAGCAGCAGATCTCGCAAGACGGCTCGCACATCGTACACCAAGGTCGGCGCTCTCCGGCCGCCGGAAGCCAGGCACAAAGGATTCAGTCCCTGGTGGCTCGTCTCCCGCCCGGGCGCAAGTCGTCCAAAAGCCAGACCCGCGCGCGCGCGCTAAACGTCGGCGTGGGGCCCGTCAAGCCGACGGGCTAAGCCGCCGCGTGCCTTGCCGGTCTGGGACGCTGCGCAGCGAGGTGGGGACCGAGGGCCGGACGTTTGCCCTTGAAGAGAAGGAAGCGGCGCCGTTGCGGTCTTGCTCGCGTCTGCGGGCTGCGGAGGCGGATCCCGAGGAAGGCGGTGGTGGATTTTTTCTTTTCGGGCGGGTTGGACTTTTCGGATGGGGTGGGGGAATTGGGTTTCGAGCGGTCGGTGGAGGTGCATGCGGGTGTTTTTGCTGGGTGGAGTTTGGGGGCGTTTGGATTCTGTCGTCGTGGTTACATGCGTGGTGGAGGCGTGCATTGCCGTGACGGGATGGGCGCGCGGGAGGGCTTGGTCTTGTGCAAGGGTGAGGGGGGTGGAGCCATGGTTGTTGTACAGTAGTCGATACGGTAATGGCTGGCGTGTGCTATACCATGCATTGAAAGTTCGTATACATAAACGAACAATTAAACGAAGGAAGGGGTCTCGGGAGTTTCTTCTCGAAGGTTTGAGACATGTTTGACGTCTCCACGGACCGAAAGGCTAAGATATATTCAGAGGGAAATAGAAATAATGGATTGTAGTAATACATGGGGTGTCGAATATATCGA
Organism: Septoriella neoarundinis; assembly: GCA_022813125.1. Taxonomy (NCBI): domain Eukaryota; kingdom Fungi; phylum Ascomycota; class Dothideomycetes; order Pleosporales; family Phaeosphaeriaceae; genus Septoriella; species Septoriella neoarundinis. Next base: position 57,939 of record JAKLND010000089.1, on the reverse strand, counting down.
CGAGGGGAAGTGTAAAGTTTGGATCCTGAGACATGTCCGTTTCGGCATGCAATGCGCAAGACAGACCGGCGAAAGGCCCGCTCGCCCGCTCGCTTCTTGCGCAGGTCTAGTGTCGATAATTCGGGGTTTGTGTTGAGCCAATACGAATGATGGCGAAGTGAGAGATGTCTCTCAAGATCGAGAGATCAGAACTTTTTTTTGGTGCTGCGGCGACCAATAGTCGCAATGCCAGCGCTGTTAAGCTGGCGATCGGAGCGGCCTGCGTCCGAGGAACGAAAGTGCGTTCTGTTACCGCGAATGCTGTCACTCGTAGTAGGCGTGTGCTTGGTCCGGGCTGCTCTCGTACATGTCGCCCTCGAACCACCCTTCATCTCCCTCTATCATTTCGGTGACATGGTCCGGCATGTCTCGCTCGAGGCTCATGGTCTTGAAAATGCCCGCCATATCGCGCACGTCGACGTCTTTCGCGTCCGGCTCCTTGGCAGCAGACATGGCGCGGAAGTCGATGAAGTCGCGCAAAGCGCGGAGCATAGGCGGGAAGCCTTCGTCGTTTGGTAGCCACCAGTGCGTCACGTCCACGCCCCAGAGATCTGACATGCGCTTGCGAAGGCTGGCTGGGTAGATGTATCTAGCTCCTGTTAGCGAAAGATTCCTTGTCAAGGTCGTCAATGGAGACTCACCCGTGTCGCTCCATGAGAGCGAACTTTCTTCTAGACCAGTCCGTGTATTTCTGTTCCTTTGGCAGCAATAGGCAAGCGATCCCAAGGCTAGCCTGAAATCCCAGCACTGCGCCAGGCCGTCCTTGACCACTGTATTCCACCGCTTCAAACATCTTGCACTTCTTCAGAGCGATCTGCTCCAGTTCTGGCGGCGTGTATTGCGTCGTCGAAAGCTGAAGTCGGAACATGAGCTGCATGGCCCAGAAGTCGATCAAGATGTAGTTCATCGAGAACAGATCGCCAGCAAAACAAAAGTTCGGATCCCGAAATTCGGTGATGTCGTCTTCGCTCGGAGGTGGTGCCTTGGGAAATGTCTTGACGAAGCACGACGGGTCTGTGAAAGTGCCTTGCAATCTCTCTTCGTAGTCGTCCATTTCTCCTAGCAGCTTTTGCACCTCTTTCCCAAACTCTTCGTCCGTCTTCTCGCCACTGCCTTTCGAAGCCAGGAGCAATGCGATGTCGGTCGCGATCAACCTTGAAGTCGCAAACATGTCTTCGAACATTGCGCCGAGGTCGTTCGGTTTGTCTCGGGCCTGTCTCTTGTAGAAATCGGCGCAGGCGTTGAGCCATTCGCGCCCGATGACCGTCTTTCCGCCCGACATCATCCCTGCAAACAGATCGAATCGAATGTACCAGCTGATGATCTTGCGGTGCGTTTCGCTCTGTGTTATTGTTTGGGGTGTGAACAAACCTGTGATGATTTGGTGCGCAGCGCGTTGATGGCTGAGCAAGTTGACCCAGTCTCCAAGAAACTCCTGAGGAAGAATGTCAGTACGATAATGATTAGTAGAGGCGAGTTGCAATTATCGACTCACCTCGATTGTTGCCAGCTGCAGAATCGTCAACAGCGTGGATAACGAGTGACGATCTGTTTTAGCCAATGATTGCCGTAATGATGACACAGATTTGTTGTACGCGTCTAAGAAGTCTTTCACTCTACCGTCTTCTCTTGTGAGGGCGTTGTGGTATGCCGCAAATGCTACAACGGCGTACATGAGAGGTTCGAAGTTGATCGCGATCTCCAGAAAGGTCTTCTTGAGAAAGTCGCCCGCGTCGTATTTCCAGGAGTAGTGGTGATGCGAAAGATTGTTCCGATGGTATTTCAAGTAGAACTTCACGTGCTGTGGTAAGGCTGCCCACCTTGGGTTCTGCGTGATGTCCTCCTTCACGTTCTGCCGTGAACTGGTCCGGCTGGCAGCCGGACGTTGCGGTTTCGCGAAGAAAGGCCCTCGTTCTGTGGTAGGGGTAGATTTTCCGTCTCGTGAAATCGAATGACGGGCACCAGGTTCTGATACTGCAGATCGAGGATCCAAATCATCATGTGCGTTCAGTTCGTCTTCGTCAGTAATGGTTGGTAAATGCTCCGAGTCATCGCCTGAGTGCTCGGAGTTGCTGTCGCCTTGTGACCGCTTCGATCGTGTGTTGCCCCGCTCCGACTTGGACGACGATCCTTGATCAGGGTACTCGCACTCTCGTTTGCCTTTTCGGCAACCTACTTTGAGTTAGTATACACAGGTTTTCGGAAGGGAAAAGTATATGGGACTGACGCTCGCAAGTAGGTCGTCCTTCATCGCACTGAAATGCCTGTCAGTATATTTTCGTTGCGCCCAATGACATGATGATTACCTTGACCCGACGTGATCGGCACGTGAAGCATCCACTGCGTGTACGACGGTGTTTGATGTGATCTGCACCATGGGTCTGTCGTCTTCTTCTCGTTTGCGTGGGAGCCTGAGGTGCTGATGTGTGAGGATGAAGCATGGCATTCGCAACATCATCGTATTCGGTTTGGTAGGTACCCAGGCTCTCGCTGGACATTGTCTGTAAGTGATGCAATCTCGGTTGCATAGACTCAGGTGGGATCATCGGCGGCTGGCCGTATGGATTGTAGGCACCGTAGGGTGTGATTGGTTGTCCGTAGTGACCTTCCATGGCTGGGCTGTGTCGTGTGGCTTTGCAAGTATCCAAGAAGGCGCACGCAACCTCTCTGGGAAGGCTCGAGGAACCTCTAGCTTGTCAAAAGCAAGAAGACAGGGCTGCGGTGGCGGCAAGGGTCTAGTTGTCACAAAGTAGCGGCTCAAGCAGCCGTTGGTTCGCAGAGTGCGTGAAGTCTGTTGGGTGGCCCGCAGACTTAAGCTGTCGGCGACAAGAGACTAGCGCCGAGTAGTGGCAGTTCAGTGGTGGAGGAATGATATCGTGACAGACAAATTAGGCCGTGGCTAGATGAGTGGTCGTGCTGAGACCACTGCACCGGTGCCTCTCGAAACCCGGGAGGGCGTTTCGAGGTGCCGGATAGGGCGCGAGCCGCCTGTCAGGGAGTGAGACGTCAGTGGGGTTGGATGGCGCCGTCCAGGTGCAGTGATAGGAGAGTCGGGCGACTAGAAGAGGTCTCGTACACGCCGGCGATCAACTGCAGGTGGTACAATTTGACACGGCAGCGTTCTAGGCAGGTGAGATGGCTGATTAGACTTCGATGTCACTTACACTGCAGTGAGGATGGAGCCTAGTCTGCAAAGTCACAGCTCCTACCAACCCTGGCGTATGTTGCGGCGCGCACGTACAGTGTGGTGAAGGATCCGCAACCCGAATGCCCCTTTCGCTAGTCAACGCACAGTGGCCGCTGTGACGAAAGGGAATGCTGCGCAGGACAAGGGCGGCCGGTGGTACTCAATCGGAGGTTCTGCCTGTTCTCGCGCCGGGCGACGGATCGGCGACAGGGGTCATGACAATGCTGTGAACGTTTAATGATCAAGCGTAGCCAGAGTCAGAGGCTCCCAAAGCCAACAAGGTTATCTAGTATAGTACAAGCAGGGCAAATTCTGAAGCAACGCCCGGAAGACAACACCGTTGACCGTTGGAGCAGAAGTCGTCCGCAGCCGCATTCAGGCTGATACGAAAACGTTTGGGGACGTGTATCACGGCGAGACATGCGCGGCCCACAGGCGCAGAGGAGCAATGGCGCGCAGACAGGCGGCCACCGATCGAGCGGAAGCCCTACACGCCACCTGCTGGAGTGAGGTGGAGCGGTCCAAGAGGATCGGGGAGTGGGGGGGAGCAGTAGTGTATTGGATCGTTCGCGCTGGCGGGAGTTCAGTTTGCGCCTCGTACAGAGGGTCCGGTTTCAGTCGGGCAGCAGCACGTTGTCCCGGAACGGTGCCTGCACCGACGATCTAAGAGAGGCGGCATGCGGCAGCAGCTGCAAGGAGAAAAGCAACGGTGCAACTAGACCAGGCGCCGGGGAAGAAGCCTGGCACCCACGGCACCCTGGCTGCAGGCGCGGGAAGAGGCCCTGCCGGCGCAGACAGATGAGGAGCCGCCGCCCGCCAGGCGCCACGGCCAGGCAATCTGTGCGGCGATCGGGCCATGGGCCTCGCGCGGTCGCGTCCAGGGCGAAGTTGGCGAACTCGCAGGCGTACCTAGTACCTACGTACCTAGTACCTACCTTAGCATGGCGCTGCAAAGCGCAGAGAGTTGCGACGATGCTGGCGGCGGCGCGGTGGGCAGGCTGGAGGCCCAGCAGCAGCTCACGTCCAAGGCGAGCATTCCTCCGGACTCGAGCGGATTCTTCCGCCTGGCCATGGCAGGCGGCCGCACCAGCTTGGCTAGCGGAGCTGGAGGGGCGCGATGCGCAGGCGTCGTTGGCGTAGTCAGTCAGGGCTGCGTCGCGCATGGCCGGGCGGCGCCAGCGGAGGCTCGCGGCAGAACGCGTGGGATGTGCTGCTCGCCTCGCCGCCACACAGGGCTGCGCGCTGGGCCGTGCGCGCGCACACGGAGTGCATGTGATTCTGCACGCCGGCGCCGCACTCTGTTGTCGAAGCACTCGAGGGCATGCGGCACCGCGCGCAGGCGGCCGCGGCGGGTCTCCACGACTGTCTGACAGCGGCGGCGGTGGCAGGGCGGACGGAGGGCCCACGGCGGGAGGGCTGGGAGAGGGCACCGTGCGGACACGGAGTCGACCAACTACCGAGTGTCCGTCCTGGCCACGGCCGGCGAGCTTGCAGAGGAGCCTCGAGGAATGGTCAGGTATGTGATGCGACCGCGCATTCGCCTCTGCTAGGGCTCCCTGCGGATAGCACGACGGCGGTGCTGCAGCGCCCCGGCGACGAAGTGCGCTTCTGCACTTGCACCAGCACTCGCAACCACGCTCTGCCCACCGCCGCCACCGCCCACGGACTCACCCTACAGACGCCTCTTCCGCGCGCCCTGCAGACACAATACGTGCGGCGAAGGATTGCGCGCCGTGTCGGGATCCCAGCGGCCGGCCGCACCGGCACGCCGTTCGCATACATAGCTGACAGAAATACCACCGCCTGCATGCGTGATCTCGGGAACCGCCCTCTCGGTGTCGCCCCGAGAGGCCCTGTTCGCATCCGCCAGGATCTGCCCGACACCCACGCTGCCACGGGAGTCCAGGGGTGAGGGTAGAAGGATGGTCGCGCTGGACCACCACCGCGCAGTGTCTGCTCTCTGGCTCGTTTCCGCCGCCAGTACTGTAGAAGCGGTCGTCCCTGTCGGCCGCCGTCTGCGAGCGCGGCACCACTTTAGCCGCAGCCAAGGCGATGTTCCTTTGCCCCTGACTCGTTCGTCACGATGGGAGCCTTCGCCGTTGAGATGACGCCAGCATGTGCCGCTACACATGGTCTCGCCACGTGAACGACAAGCTCCCTCCTTGTTTCAAGTGCCTCGCCTGGGGTCCCAGGCACTTCTCCGCCGCCGCGCTAAATTTGCAATGACTCTCTCCAGCCAGTGCTCCTCCTAACATCTGCAGGCCGCCCGCAGCCAGCTCTACCCTGCTATGTCCCATTGCTTGCGGAGATTGGGTAGCGGCTCCTGCATAGTGGCACCTCGTCAGCGCGGCCAGCGAGCGGGAAGCGAGTTGTCGTCTTCTCAGCGCTAGGGCCGCGATGATCTATATCTGCTAGTGCTTTCAGGGCTCAGGCCATTGCGATGGAGATCGGTAGCCTTGCAGCGGCCAGAACTAAGGTAGCGGCATCGCGGTGTCGCCGAGGCCCGCGACGCGCAACGCGGCGTTTCGATATCGTACTAAAGATCGTTGCACCTCACTGCCTACTTGGGTAGGTGCCATGTCAGGCTTGTCAGCAGAGCGGGCGGACAGATGCGGCGTCGCGACGCTTGTCACCAATCCAGTGCCGCCCCGCGAATCATGCTTATTACACTCAATTTCGACTCCACTCTCGTCTCTTCCCTGACGCTGGTCACCTCGGCTGCAATAGCGTCTTGAGTAACGTCAACATGCACGCTGCTGATCTCCGCGAAGAACTTCCGCCTTGCGCAACATATCATTGTCCTAGAGGTGCAGCCGCTCGAGCGTCCTGTGTCAATCATAAGGTTCAAGGCACGCAAGTGCGCACAGACAGTGATGGCAATGCACCTGCTACTGTCACCACTACTGACATCCCCCGCTACCCACTGGCCTGAAAGTCGAAAACTGGCTTGGTGAATAAGGTATCTTCCGTGTCCAACCTTAAACCTTGTGCGCAGTAGAATCTGTCAATCCTTATGACGCGCGCAGAGCAGCGAGCTGATTGCAAATATTTGAGCTTACACTAAGCACGACTGGGAACTCTCTGAGATGAAAAGTACCTCGGGCGTGCTCCATAGGCTTGTTGCCCGGGTGTCACTCCGCCGTATTCGTAAGCATTCGACCGAGAGTCAGACACTGCAACTCACCGCAAAGCAATATCTCCCAAACATTTAGGTGACTCAAGAGCCTTGTTGGCCCCCATGTCTGCGCCAAAACAAATGACAAAATCAGACGCTAAAGGAGGAGTTCTTCGGCAAGCCTGCTCTATTCCTATCGAATATTAGGCTCAATCCTTGTCAACAATCGCATGGCCTCCTCCTCCCATGTCGTCTTGCTATCTCCACGCAACGCCACAAAGTGAGCCTCGCTTGTAACGCGAACCCCCTCGCATTCGACTCGGGTCCTCTAGTGGTCCAGAAGACGAAGCCAGCACTCTCCACGCGGAGCCCTCACGTCAAGGCGTACCCAGTCCTGCCTGCCTTACGGCGGCAGACGTCTACTACGATTCATGACACGGCAATTTAATGCAACAGCACCCTTGCCCGGAGTGGTGGGGAGGACTCTTCTAGGCACGACCTGCTTTAGCAAATTGCAATATGCGGAACTTCCGGCGAACGACTCGTCGGCGTGATGACTTCTTTGCTACCCGGACTACTGTATGATTCCTTTTTCCACTCTGCCCTTTCGGTAAGAATCTTTCAGGGCATGCGTGGTAGGCGACGTTGCAGGATGCCCCGGCTGCTGGAGGGCTGGTGACTCCAACCCTCAATAGGGACAATGCCCAACCCTTTTATGGCGGCGGTGAATTCGCATACGCTACCGACAACTGCGACGAGGATCTCTTCGGCTGAATGCGGCTTGTTGAGCGGTGCGTTGCTCGCCTCAACAAGCGACTCCTACTCCTCGCCTACGACCCAGCCGCCGGGTCTGTAACCCACCTTGGACAGCCCTTGACTAAATCTTCTAATACCAGGTGCAGGTGCGCTCACACACTCAGGTGTCAGGCTCGCGAGTGGCAACGAGGAGGCACGCCTTACTGTGCGTCCACCATCGGGGAGCTTCCCGACCTTTAGGGCTGCACGACGACAAAGTCCGGCTTCACCACCGGCAAACGTTAGCAAATGACACCGAGCACCGACTCCGATCAGAGTGGATTTGAGTAGCATGTCGGGCTCGACCTTCCAGCGAGACCTGCGTCGGGCCAGAACTCTCTTCATCCTTCTGCAACGTCCGCGGCGTTCGAATGTTGCAAGCCAGGCTGCGCTCCACCACGTCGTCTGCCACGATGTGACGGCTCGCGCAAGTTAGCCGCGTGCGTACTGGTGTACTGTAGCCTGTAGGTGTGTGTTGGCAGACGTCCGGTTTCGTGGAGGAGCGCCTCGAGCCAAGTCTTTCCACGCGTTCACGCGACGCTCGACGGGTTCGTCACAGGCGCGCGCTCGCCACCAACCCGCACAAGGAGAGACCGAATCGACGATCTCGCAGAGAGCCCTCGCTTCCTCCAGATGTTCCAAGAGACTCGTTCGAAAAGCATCCTTCGCAGCTTCTTCATTCATGGAAGATTCCGCGACAGCATCGTCAGCCTTCAGGTCCGCGGCTCGTAACAGAGCAGCGCAAGCCCAGCACTCGAAACTCTCGTGCCCACATGACGTGCAGCCAGAGAGCCCTCCCTCTCTGCCTTTTCCCCAAGCGTGGAAACATCCGATCCTCGAACCTGACGGTTCCTGATCAGCACCGTAAGGCTAGAGCGTCAATCACAACGGTTTATTCACGGAATTCTTCCGACACTAAGCGCTCGCTGCGCTACTAGCCACGAGAAAACCCGTGCGTTGTAAGGCGTCCCACGAGTCCGCAGACATGATTATTTCTCCGCCTCGACTTTCCATCCTCCGATGTTCACCACGCACGCCAAGAACACGGACAGACCGCGGACGTCAAGGGCGCAGAATCCTCTGACACCGCCTGAACTATCCGGCACTGACAGATGTCGTCGTCGTCGTCGTCGTCGTCGTCGTCGTCGTTGCAGCCCATCCCAATTTTTCCACATCGTCGAAATCTTATCTGATAATGGTGCGACTTCTTGGCGCTCGGGCCCACATCCAAAGCTGCCAGTCCGGCGAAACCTCGTGTGACAACGACAATAATGACACGCATTGGGTCCGAAGAACGCGCGGAGACATTCTTAGAAAAGCAACGTGATGACAATGTCTCGCAACGGCAGCAGCGGAAGAAGAAGAAGAAGGCATTTTCCGGCCGTTTTGTGACTTGGGCGGCGATGTTTGTGATGGCGTTTCAGCGAGCGAGAGGCGGGGGCTTTGGGCGGTGTGATACCGTTTTTGGGGGCTCGGTCGGGCGATTCAGGACGATGTCTGATGGGACTTTCCTTGAGGCTGTGCAAGACGCTCGCGCGATGTTGGGAACAGAATCAGAGGAAATATTTGGATGGCTAGCGAGTCGTGTGGCGATGGTGGAGTGTGATGTTTGACTCTGTTGTTGATGACATGTCATTCGGATCTGTAATAGGAATGCCAGGCTACCACGAGGAGCTTGACAACAGCACGTGGGCTCCAAAAGTGAGCGCAGGACTCATGTGTCAACCAGTTCTATTTCCGTTCCTGTTGCTTTGCGCCGGAAGGGATCGCGAGAAGGGCAAAGTCGGTGTTGCGATGTTTTGGGCACCAGGTGAGAGAGCAGTAAACACCTTTACGAAAACAGCAAGTGTCGAGGCTTGCTTCTCTGATGATGTCGCTATCGTACAACGGCGCATCACACTCGACTCGTAGTGTCCAATATGAAGTTCAATTACGGTTCGGGCTTGTTCACCGAGGTCGCGACGCCGTGTCATTATTTCGTCTCCTGGTTGTGCGTTGCACAAGATCAATGTATACCGGAACCGGGTTCCCGCCAGATCTCACCAAGGTGCTTGAAAAGAAGTCTGTTGCGCTCGCGGCCACGTGCTTCTGTTGAGTGCGCTCGATGAATCCAGCACCTACGGCAATACATTCACCGTTTAGCAGATGAACCAGTTGTATTTGCAGATCATTCTTGAAATCCTTCAGGAAAGCAGACTGAGGAGTGCGTACGAAGCAACAGGTGAATTGTCGTCGAGTCAGATTACGCTAAGAAAGCAGGCATCTCTATGTATCAGACCAGTGGCCGTGGGTATCATACCATCATGCGTCCTCAGAGCAAAGCAAAGGGTTCAAAAAAACGAACGAAAAGAGACCAGCCACAGTCCATCCTTCATCTCAGTCTTCCAAGCATTTCAACCCCAGTAGATGAATATCATCAACCATCCGCTCGCTCTCAGTACTTATCCCTCGGGCCCAAGGCGCTCTTCAGCAGCCCAAACATCGAGTAAATCGAATCGACCATCGTCGGCCTCTCATTCGTGCGGTTCGGGTGCGAGCTCTGCTTCTCCTTGCGCCTCCTGCGAGCCCGCCTCTCCTCCCTGTCGCTGTCGTCGTATGACGAGTGCTTCGAGTGTCGTGACCGTCTGCTGTCCCTCGACAGCCGGCTGTCGTGCGAGTGTCGGCTCTCGTAGGAGTGGCGGGAGCGCTGGCTCGCGTAGCTGGGTCGCCGGTCATGGTCTTCCACCAGAGGCGGTGGAGGAGGGCGTGTGTAGCTGTTGTGTCGGGAGTGGGCGGCGGAGGAGACTGGTGGTTGGAAAGGCGGTGCGGGCTGGGGCATTGGGAGCGGATTCTGGGCTGGCGCATAAGGGTTTTGTTGTGGGTATGGTGCTTGTGGTTGCGGTTGGGGGTATGGTTGTTGGTGGGGTCCGAGGAGCGAGGGTTCCGGTTGGGTAGGTGGTGGATTCGAGTAGGTACGCGGTCGATATCTTTCCGCTGCTGAGCTGTTTGTGCGGGTGCGGTTGCTCTCGGGTCGTGCGAGGGGCGGCTGCTGAGGCTGGTAGATGCCGCCTGATGGTGGGTAGGACGACATAGTTGATCAATGTCTTGAGATGTAGCTTGAGTGGAATGCGTTCGATTGCAGAAGTGCTTTTGAGTATTCTATCGTGTTTAAGTCGCAGTAGTGGCCTCGAAATGATTCGCTTGCAAAGATTACAAAGCTGCCATGCGAGCATCCGGCAGAGAAGGCTCTGGTCACAAGAGATTCGCCACGTGGAAATTTAAGCTCGTGCGGCGTAAAAATGAAGGTCTTTGGACTACTTTGTCATCTGAAGTGTATATTTAACGCGATCCGTCATGAGGAGCTGAGCGCAGATCGTAGGGCCCACACGAAAGGCCGGTGTGGTGAGGCTGTGATGTCGGGATGAGGCGATGGTGAAGAGAGGAGCTACGCGAGTAATATACGTTGTGCAACCGTACATGATTGGTTGATAGGACAGCAGTTCAGGCAGCAAGATGGGCTTTCGTCTGAGCAACCGTGAAGCAGCACCGCCGATGAGGCAGAGCACAAAGGTACTCGGTCAAAGGCGGAGCACAGCTCCCAGCCAGGTACAGCGACCTTGGACTCCTCTCACGAGCAACATGCAAACACCACGACACCCACACCCCCCAGAGCTGAGTGCGTGCTTGTCCTAAGTGGCATGTGGAGGTGGCGCCGCTCATGCAGCGGAGAGTGACGTATTCATTTTGATCTGCAGGACAGTCCTTGCTATCACGACGCCACCAGTGTGTAGAAGCGAAATCGCAGCTGGCGTAGACTTTTTGAATCTATCCTTGTGGAGATTGCGTGGACTGTCATGGCCGATACGTTCCTCGTTCAAACTTGCAGCGTCTTATGTCCTTATCGTGCGGGAGAGTTTCTACAACATTGTTCCGCGCGAGCGACCTTGCTGACTCGCCGTAATTGCATCAATCGGAACTCTTGTGATGTCCAAGGCGACCACGTACGAGTTGATTCATCCAGCGAACCTCATGCTGATTCATGTCTGCTCCACTGCTCCATCGGGATGTTTGTTGTGATTGCAGCGTGGCAGGGCTCCGGCCGGTGATCGGACGCGGCCGCTCAGCCTCGCCAGGCTGGAGTGGCAGTGCCATGCGGGCAATTTAGCGTGCGCAAGCTCCACATCCGTGCCAGCCTTGCGCTGGCCTGCCGTATATGCTTGATGCGTTCGTGACATCTTTGGGTAAGAGTTGCACGACTGCACACGAGGTATTCTGGGAGACAATCATGTGCATCGCAGCAACAGTGGTGTGTCTCCTTCGACCCGGCCCGCGTGCGAGAATGACAAGACGGCAAGCGAGGCTAGTGCCTTAGCAGAGGAGGAACGACGACATGGCCCCGCCATATCATCAGATGCCAGCCCCGCCGCGTGTGAAGACGTCCGAAGGAACAGCAACCTCAGCTTGGCCGCCCTCAGCCTCACACAGCCTGCCTTCCGCATTTGCACCGCCCGAATACATAGTGACTGGTGTCGCCACCACTGCCTAAGCACACGCATTATAAGGCAACCTACATATCTCGATCGAGCGGAGTTTCACGGCCTCAGGCTGTTACGCATACGGAAGCACCTTATCATGTCCTACTACGGTGGCGGCGGTCCTCCGCAAGGCTACGGTCAGCCTCCTCGTGAGTCTTCGTCGCATGTCTCGTGAAGTGACTCGTGACTAATCATCTCGATAGCTCCCCATCAACAAGGCTACGGCCAGCCTCGTGAGTGAAACCCACCTGGATACGCGTTCGCATGTGCAGCTTGCACAACAGAAATGCTGACCTATCACGTCTGCAGCACCTCAACAAGGCTACGGTCAACCGCCACACGGCGGTGGATACGGTCCTCCGCCGGGCCAGCAGCAGTTCGGCGGGTACGGTGCACCGCCCGGGCCTCCTCCGCAGCACGGCGGCTACGGCGCGCCTCCGCCACCTCATGGACCCCCTGGTGGACAATATGGAGCTCCTCCGCCTGGTCAATACGGTGCGCCTCCTCCAGGCCAGTATGGTGCTCCTCCCCAAGCTCAGTACGGTGCACCACCTCCAGGTCAGTATGGCGCACCACCCGGAGGCCAATACGGTGCACCACCATCAGGCCCTCCGACGCCGCCTAGCCCCGGCTATGTCCCTGGTCAAATGTCGCACATGGACATGGGACAGGCAGCGGACGGATTGCGTAAAGCCATGAAGGGCTTCGGAACCGATGAGAAGCTTTTGATCCAGATCTTGGCGCCTATGGGTCCTCTCGAAGTCGCCGGTGTCAAAGCCGCCTTTGCGAGGAACCACAAGGGCCGTGACCTCATGAAGGACGTTCACTCTGAAACATCTGGCTATTTCCGTGAAGGTCTGGAAGCCATCATCAGAGGGCCGCTTGAGCAGGACTGCCACGTTCTGCGCGAGGGTATTGGCGGCATTGGCACTAAAGAGGACCAGATTAACGAAGTGCTCCTATCCCGCTCTAACGCAGACATCAACGCTATCAAGCAACATTACCACCGCACTTACAAGCGCTCACTGCAGGATGATCTTCGAGGTGACCTCAGCGGCAAGACGGAGCGCCTATTCGACATGGTGCTCGCTGCACGTCGCAACGAAGATTCCTCCCCTGTTATCCCGCAGCAAATCGACATGGATGTGAACGAGCTGTACAAAGCCACCGAGGGTAAGCCGATCGTCACCAACGACAGCCTCGCATCAAGACCTCCCTAACCCTCTCTCACAGGCAAAATGGGCACCGACGAGCTCCAAGTCTGCTCCATCATCTCCTCACGCAACACCAACCAGCTCTGCGCCATCGCCCAAGCCTACCACACTCGTTACCAGCGCAGCCTCGAAGAGTGCATCCGCAAGGAATTCTCCGGCCACATGGAATCCGCACTGCTGTACATGGTGCGGCGCGCCGTCGACCCGGCCAAGCACGACGCGGACCTGCTCGAGGCCGCCATGGCCGGCATGGGCACGAAGGACGTCGCGCTCGTGCGCCGCATTGTCGCCGTGCACTGGAACCGCGACCGCCTGCAGCAGTGCAAGGGCGCCTACCGCCACTTCTACAAGCGCGAGCTGGCGGACCGCCTCAAGGGCGAGACGAGCGGGGATTACGAGCGGCTTGTGGTGGCATGTGTTAGCCCGTAATGTCCTTTTTTTGTTTTACGGCCGCGGGCTGACTTTTGCGTTTTCGTTAGATCTTCGAGGTCTGAGGAGTGTTGGTCTCCTTTGGCCTTGGGACGGATTGGCCTCACGGCTGGGTTGGCGGCGAGCGTCTTTTGGCGGATGGTTCTGGGATGTTTCATGATTAATGCCGCGACGAATGGATTTTCACTGTAAATTGGAGGAATTGGAAGGCATAACGGCAAGTATGTACACAAGGTAGCTACATAAGGTCCTTGAAAAAGTCTTCTCTTCCTATGTTTCGTCAAAGCGCTCAGCCAATGTTCATGCCATCTCTGCCCTCGCATTGTACACACCAATAATTCCTACGTAGTTCATCTCGAACGAAAGCACGCAGCTCAGTTTGCAAGGCCAATCGCACGTCACTTGTGGGCCCAAGTTCGCTCTTCTAAAGTAACCATCGGGAGGAATCGGACCCCAAAGCCCACCAAAAAGTGAGACGTGAATCGCAAAAAATCAAAAAAAATACATGAGCAATACCCGATTTGAACGGATGACCTTGTGGATGTCCCATACTGGAATCACACGCGCTACCGCTGCGCCAATCGCCCGAGATTATTGGACAGAGTGGCATTGCAAATAATATATAACTAAAAATCAATTGCTGAGCGACACTCTTTTCACACCTGACTTTGTTGCACTTTGGTACTCCACTATACCCTGAGCAATAATACTAAGCAATGCAAATAACAATACTACTGGTGCTAGTCTCATCAATGTCCCTGAAGTTAATTTGGTCTACATCTCCAATTTTCTCATAACCGGGATCGCTTGAAATTACCGATGTGCTAGTAAAAATCTCGTGAACTGCCACCACGTCGGGCGAGTCTTGTCCACCACTTCAAAGAAAGAACGCGAAAAGCCGCATGGTCCAGCTTGCCTACGATGAGCCGTTTCGAAGTGCACGAGCATGTGGTCTACTTAGGAGCAGAGTCACCGTTGACGTGAGCTTCTTAGGACCAAGATGATGCTTGAATGTGGGCACTGACTGCAGGCAACTGGTGGTCACTATCGCACACTATTGCAGCTGGAAGAACTAGAGAGAGGCAATCCGTTTTCCTGCCGTATCGCTATGTAGCTGACCCTTGCCAGCGTATCCTAGGTGAGAGGGTCGAGACCTCGTGCAAAGGCGTCCCATGCCCAGCTGCATTGATTGACAAATTCGTTCATGTATTTCCTGATAGCCACGAAGACAACATATTCGAGAAAATAGTCCACAATAATTGGAGTAGCTCAAATTCAGCAACATCCATGTCTAAGACCTGCGTATAAATGTACGCAACAACGTCTTCCTAATGGAAGACGAAGCTTTATGGTTGCGAGGGTTAGGGTTGGGGCAAGCTTGTCTCCAGCCATCCTCCGCTTCCCAGCTGCCATGTCTTCTCATCACGAAATTCACGGAGACAGACCTGTACATTACGAAAATCGGTGAACCGATCAGAGCCTGACTGCAGTCAGTAAATCGATAACCGCAAAATGGCGGTCTTTGTTATTCCATCGTGGAGGCCCCCCGATCTATGGCTCTCTCGGCAAAACACTCAAAATACGGAGACGCAGTATAAACCTCTAGACTATGACCGCTGGCAGAGAAGACCACCATATTTGGTAGATGATTGGCGAGATGATCCAAAAACCCTTTTCACTGAAACTCTCACGCCGCAGTCACGTCAGAGCAAATGCACTCCCACTGGCCTGTTCGCAGGTTGATGCACAACGCCATCATTCGAGCAGCGACATGAACACGGAAATCAGGTGGAAACAGTACTGACTGGCAGGTACTTGGTGGTCATAGACATGAACCTGTCTCCGTGCAGGTCACTGGTCACCCTGTATGATCCGGGCTGTCATAATCGGGCTCCGACGGGAGCACGATGACCACATGAAGAAGAGCGAAAGTAAGCAAAGCAAGGTTTTCATACGCAATTTCAGGTCTACCTAACAGCATGCCTTGGCCGGTAGCCGCAAGAGCTTTGCAAGAGTGCTGCTGGTGACCTTCAGTCTCATGTCGTCTTTCTGGGTAAAGACTTCAGACTATCCGCCATCTGGCCTTCGTGCCGCATCCGAGAACAAAGGGAAGAAAGAGTCCGTGTGGGTCGCTTCGCGCTGCACGGCGGCGTATCCCTGTGAGAGTGGATGGACCATTAGAACGACATGTACATTGGCCGTCTACCAACCGCCATCACCTTCATCGGTCTCGGCAGCCGGCTTGGTGCACTTCTTCCAAGAATGGCCCTTCTCGCGGCAGTTGGAGCACTCCACACGGGACCAGTCGGTTGGCTTGGGACAGTCGCGGTTGGTGTGGCCGAACTCGTCGCAGTTGCGGCACTGGACCTTCGCCATGTTGCGCGGCTCCGGGCACTCCTTAGAGATGTGGCCCTGCTGGTCGCAGTTATGGCAAATGACGACCCGCTCCTTCTCGCAGTCCTTGGCGCGGTGGCCCTCCTCACCGCAGTTGCGGCACGTCTCCGGCTCACGATCCGGGCAGTCGCGGGCGAAGTGGCCCATCTTGGAGCAGTGCTTGCATTCGACGTTGTCCATGTTCTGGGGTTCGGTGCAATCCTTGGCCATGTGACCCTCTTGACCACAGTTGCGGCAACCGCCACCTCCACGCTGCTTGATCGGCTGCTTGCAGTCACGAGCACGGTGGCCGATCTCGTCGCAGTTGACGCATTGCTCGACGATCTTCTCCGGCTCACGCTTCTCCTCCGGGCATTTGCCTCTGGTGTGGCCAACCTCATCGCAGTTGGAGCAGACGATCACGAAGCTGTCCATCGGGAAACCAGCCTCCGTCAAACGGACCATGTTCTCCTCCGGATCGCTGGGCCAACCTCCAGCAAACTTGGCGCGCTTCGGCTCAGAGGACCACTGGATGGAGACGGTGTACTTCTGGTCGATCTTGCCCTGCAAGTTGACCAAAGTCCAGTTGACAGCAATCTCCTGCTCCTTGGCAATGAGGTGGGTATTGAAATTGTGTCCACGGAAGGTCTGCTCCAGCTGCTCAAAAGTTGAAGAGCCGACGGATTTTGCGAACATGAGCATGGCCTTAAGTATGTCAGCATGGGACAAGATGTTACAGTGGACAAGAGCGCATACCTTCTTGATAGCAACCGACTCCTTCGACTCGTCAGCCGCCTTCAGTGCAGCCCAGGCCTCCTCGGGACTCATGCAATCATCCTCGAGGATGCCATTCAAAATGAAGAGGCGGTTGGCGTCGCAATCGGCAGCGATGTGGCCTGCCTTCTTGCAAGCACGGCACACCTGCGGCCCCTGCTCAGGACAGTCGGCCTTGCGATGGCCGGTCTGGCCACAGCCACGGCATTCGCCAGTGAACTCGCGCTCGACGGTGGGATTCGGGCAGTCGGCCTTGTTGTGGCCCGGCTCATTGCAGTTGTAGCAGAGACCAGAGTTGGTGCCTTCCATCCTCGGCTGTGGGCAGTTGCGTGAGAAATGACCTTCGCCACCGCAGCTGATGAATGTTAGTTCTGTCCTCTCGGGAAAAGCTTTGGTATGGCTCTGGGGAAAACTCACTTGTGGCAGATGTCTCCACCACCACCGCCGTGCTTGGAGACGTTGTTGCCCAGGTATCCAGTGTCCTCAACATCGTCAAAGCCGCCGCCACCAGAGTTGTCGGGAGCCCAAGTGGAGGAAGCGGCGGTGAAGCCGTCGTTACCAGTATCAGCCGCTGCGAGGTATGTTAGCTCAATCGTTCATCGCATATGGAGGAGCTGTAGTGTGGCCTACCAGCCGAAGCGGTGTTCCAGTCAGACATGTTGCTGGTGTGATGTCGATGATGTGATGCTTTTTGCCGCCGCGAGAAGATGGCGTGTCGGATTGGTGGAAGAAAGGAAGAGGCAAGGCGGCCGGTGAAAAGTCGCTCGTCGTTTGTTTTTGGTTGCGGTGCGCGGCAAAGGCCAATGCGGAAGGCGCGAAGCTTCACTCGGCGAGGAAGGAGCGACTGTGGTCTGCAGCGGCCCGCTCACTGCTGCAGTGAGCCTTTACGAGGGTAGAGAGAGGTCTGGTAGTTCTCGAGAAAGACCTCTTGACGGGAATCGAGAACGGGGGGAGGGAGGTGAATGTCGTAGGGGTAGGTATGACAGGAGAAGAATGGTATTGAGATAGGTAGTGTCACATGTCGCAGATCATCATCAGCATGTGCTCCTATAGAATAATAAGCAGCAGGCAGCCGAAGCACGCTCGATCAACTAGATCTGCATGTGAGAGCATCAAACACCGGAAGAAGTCGACAAATCGGCCTTGGTTGTTGCAGGATACTGCTTCCATGAACGCCGTGGCTAGGCGTCTTCAGCGATCCGTGTAACGAGCATCTGGACTCGGCCTGTCACGAATGTTCCAGTATTTGAGGGGATCATTTAGCGGGAGAAGATGAACCACACTGCGAAGAGAAAGACGATCAGGAATGTAAATGTATAACAAGAGAGCACATTTCAATTGAACACGATACACAAGCTCATCTCAAGACACGTGGGTATCAAAGTCCACCGCGCGAATGCCAAACAAACAAGTCCGATGCATCGTAGCTCATTACATCACATAAATCCGACAACAGAGCTCCGATCCCAAACGCCGTAACCTGGCATCTTGCCACTCGATCAATCAGCTCTTACACACCCCTGAAAACCCTCACAACCAAGAACCAACAAGCACCAATAAACCTCACGGCACTCAGCGCCGCAACACTGTACAGCACGACGGACATGTAAATCGTCGCGCGCTGCTGCACAGTCTGGTCCTGGTCCTGATCCGCGCTGCCACCGATATTGACGCGGTCGATACCGCCCGCGTTAAGGACGATAGCCGCCAGCGCCAGGTTGCAGAACATCCAGGCCAGGACAACGGCGGAACGGAATCCCTTGTAGTAGTCCTCGTGCTTCTCCTGCTGCGATACGACGCGCTTGGGAGCCTCCCATTTCGTGGCGAAGGTGCGCAGCTCGGACTCGTACTGCGTGTTGAGGTCTGCGTCGTCGGTCGGGATGGTGACGTCGACTTTGCCGCCGGGCTTGAGGTTCGCGGTCGGCAGCTTCTCGGGCTTGTCGTCGCCTTTTGTGCCCCAGGTGATGTCGTGGGTGTTGCAGAAGGCGTAGACGTTGAGAATGTTGATGTAGGTGGGAGTGAGAAGGAGGTATTGGAAGAAGCAGGTGACCATGTGCCAGGGGTCGAGGAAGAGGATGGAGGCGAAGAGGTAGAGCAGCCAAGTCGAGCACATGGAGACGATGAGGGTGAAGAAGAGCTTGTTGGTGAAGAGCATTGCGAAGGAGAAGCCGCCGGCGTCAACTTGCTTCATGACGGATTTGACGGTGATGAAGATCGAGGCGAAGAGTAGGTAGCTGCGGAAGAGTCAGTGGAAGCGCAACGAAGCACTAGTAGTGAAGAAGACTTACGCCATGAGGATAGCCCAGAAATACACCTGGGCCATGTAGAACCTATTACTTCCTTGAGGTCGGTTGCCGAGAGCAAGGACGAAACAAGTCATCAATACAGCAAGATAGACCCATTCGAACAGAACGCCCAGAGCCAGACCAGCTGTACCGAGAAGATCTTTGTCCGATAACGAAGTTGTCAGGATCTTGAATACCAAGAAGAAGTTACCCTATAAGGATGGTCAGCTGATTGCATCAAGAACGGTGCATTACGACTGAGCTTACGATAGCGAACCAAGCGAAGAGCATATTAGCACCCTGGTAGAAGAACTCGATCAAGAAGAAGAACTTGCGCACAGCCGAGTGGTGACTGCGCCAGATTTGGTAGAAGTGTGCGAGAGAGTAGACCGCGGCGAAGAAAGAGCCGTTCAGCCATCTTCTACGCTGGAGAATGAAGTCGGCCATCTCCTCCGGCACGTCAGTCTCACCAGTCGCAGACTTGACGTACTGCAAAATCCAGCTGCAGTTGCGCTTGCTTACAAGCTCCCAACACAGGATACGATCCTCGGCGAGGTACATGTTGGCCGTGAAGATACCGGCGTTGGCACCGTGCATCTTCTCACCGGCGAAGTACTTCTCCAGAGGGCCCTGGCCAGTCTTGTCGTTCTGCAGAGCAACAAAGCGGTAGGCAGAGAAGGCACCAGGCAACACAGAAATGAAACCGAAGGCACTCTCGAGCGGCTTATCGAGGATGTTGCTCATCTTGTACTCAAAGTTCTGCGCCGCAACGACCGGGTTGATGAGCTTCTTGCCGTGCTCCAGCATAGCTTTGATCTCACCGCAAGCGCCGGCACACATAGGCTCGCGGTCGAAAGCCTTCCAGAGTGAGTAGATGCTGTCCTTGCCAGGCTTTGTGCCGGCGTCAAGGAGAACGCAAATGTTGGGGTCCAGCACCTCGCCAAAGGCCTGGAAGAACCAACGGTGCGAGTTGATCTTCTTCTGGTTCTTTTCCTTGAGACAGAAAAGCATTTGCACCGGGGTGTTGCCCTTCTTGACGTGGACGACGCCCTTCTTGATCTCCAGCGCCATCTGCGTCGTGTACTCGTAAATATGCGCCGTCACGTCTTCGCCATTGACCTGCTGCTTGGCAATGCCGTCTTGGAAGACACCCATTGCGGCGAGCACGGCTCTTGTGCGCGGGTTGATCTTCGCACGTCCGTCGGAAACAACGCACACCACGATCTTCTTCCACGCCTCCTTGCCCCATGTCTTACTGCTCGTGCGCGAATTCATGTACTCAATGTTCTTGATCACACCCATCATTGTGCGCGCGAACAGCTCGTCCTCTTCGTTGTACATGGTGATCACAATGAACAGCTCAGTATGCCTAGGCTTCGCGAACAAGCGCTGGCGCAGAGTGAAGCGCTTGTCGTAGAATTCGCTAGGATCGCAAGTGGCTGCGGAGTATCTCATGTGGGTGAACTCGTCTCTCTCAGGTGGCTGGGCGTGCTGGATCTGGTTGAGTAACCGCGGCGGAACAGGGCAATCGAGCACCAAGTTGCCGTTGAACAGCTGCACTTCCTTCACGGTCTTCCATCTCCTGATCGGCGCGTTTGCAGCTGGCGGCGGAGCGTCCGCGTAGCCCGCTTCCACGTCGTCGTGCATGGCGTCTATGGGCTCAATGTTGTGAGGGTCCGGTCCGTAAGAAGTGCCAGGCTGCAACATGGGCCTCTCATCCACGTCGTCCTGCCAATATTGGTGTCCTGCTCCTCCAACCGGTGCGGGCGTGCCGCCGTAGTGTTGATCTGTGACATCTGAGCCATAAGGCTGGTCGAAATACTCATTGGGGTGGCCGCCCGGCGGTGGGCTCAGCGAGTACTGGCCAGAGCCTTGGTGCGCCGCCTGCTGGAAGGGATTGGGGGTGTAGCCCATTGTGTGCACGTCTTCGTAGGATTCGCTGTGCCCCATGCTGTTGGGCATACCGGTCACCTCATATGTAGGCTGCGCCTGCAACCTGTCGGTGGATGCGACAGGCCCAGGGCCCATGGGCATCTGCAACGGCTCGTTGTATGGTCTGTCATCAAGCTGGTACGTCTGCATGGGCGTGTGCCCGCGCTCGGGCGATCGTCCGTGAGGATCCATGAAGGGGTTCGCAGCGCTCGAGTACTGATCTTCTTCGTCGCGCGGATGGCCGTAGCCACTGCCTATGGCGATTCGTTAGCAAACGCGATTGCGCGAGTGAGGCGAGCGAGCGGTCTGCTGGCCGTGGGCTGTCACTGGAATGCGGGCGTATGCATGGTCGTTTGCCTGTGCAACGTCACACCAGGCAGTATACCGCTGCCCAAACTCTGCGACGTACCAATAGGGTTGTAGCTCATCTTGCTTGAGTTCGTCTCCTCTGCGACGAGGAGTGTTTCAACGCGCGCGGCGTCTCAGGGCGCGAGGGAGCCGCAATGCACTTCCTAAAGCACAAGGTTACGCTGGACGTGGAAAGGCTGGTGTTCTGCGGTTGGGAGTGTCTCAGTCTGACGTGCGAGGGCTGGGTGGTGTAGCGATGTCTCTGTCTGGCGCAGGTAATGTTTATGATCGTCAAGCGCACTAAGGTGGGCAGGCAACCGGCTTGTGCTTTGGTGGAGCACTGGCGGGGCGTCTGAAACGACAGAAAGATGAACAGGGAACAGGCGTGTGAAGATTGATGTCTCTACCGCGAGGTCAAGAACCGAGGGGTCACGATGTACTTGTGAAGAAAATATGCGTGCAGGTAGCAGTGGTGGATGGCGAATGTTCGGGAGGTCAGCCATCCACGAGCAAGCACAGCCTTGTTGCGCCTCTCGGCTGGTCGTCATGCGCCGGGGACACGACACGACGACGACGCCTTCGCAGCAACCGGTGCCTGCATAATGATCATCACATCCTTACTGCTCCTTCGAGCGCGCATTTCAGCCGTTTGAATAATGTCTTCACAACACGGAGTCTACAGACATCTTCGTCGCAAATATACCCAGTCCTGAGCGAGATCGTCAAATGCAGCCCCTTCAAGTCCTGCGATCTCTTTCTCCGACAACAATGTTTTGCCTTCTGAAACACGTCCCCCCGCCCCACCAACCTTCGGACTGCCACACGGGACTCGGGTCTCTCGCTGCGATCCGCCGCTAAATCTGCCTTGGCATCGACCAGCTCCGAGATTAGAAACAGCTTACTGTACTGCCGAAAGGTACTTCACAACTGATGGGCTGAGCATTGTTACATAGACATATCGCGAAACCTTGAGAATAAGTACAATCAGTTCAGGCTAAAGACTACAGTCAATCAGGCCACTGCTCTTCAAAAAAGTCCAAGCCATTTCATGGCGCATTACTGGTGAAGACTTTGGGCGGCAATGCTTTGAGGATGGTAGATCGACGACGCCTCTCTCGTGTTATTTTGTCTGGCCTGTTGACTGTCCGAAGTAACTCAGCATATTCTCATTGAAAAATAATCACATTCGATATCAAATATATATTGATTCTTTGACGCATTTCAAGCATCTGATGAGGCTTCGTCTTGTCCGCCGTGGGAGCTATGACGTAGCCGCGCGACCCAAAATCCAACAGCCCACTCATCACAGAAACAGCCTACAGAGTCGCAACTGTACGAACCAGCAACACTCGTGCTCACACAGCCATCCTCACTCGCTTCTCGGCCCACACGTATACAGCGAAAAGCCCTCAATCGAGCCTACACCCAGGCGCGCCCAGTCCCTGACATCCCAATAACAATCATCGTCCAAAATGCCCTCCTCCGAACCCAAACCCGTCTCGATCCTCTTCGTCTGCCTCGGCAACATCTGCCGCTCCCCCATGGCCGAAGGCGTCTTCCGCTCGCTCGCCGCCTCGCACCCTTCGATCGCGCGCATCGACTCCGCCGGCACAGGCGCCTACCACGCCGGCGACAACCCGGACCCGCGCACCATGTCCGTCCTGCGCGCGCACGGCATCAAGGACTACAAGCACAAGGCGCGGAAGGTCCGCGTGCCGGCGGACTTCGAGGAGTTCGATTACGTGCTCGGCATGGATGGGATGAACGTGGAGGATCTGAGGGATATGGCGAGGAGGAAGGGCGTGGGGGCCGAGAGGGTGAGGTTGTTTGGCGAGTTTGGGGGGAAGGGAATGGAGGAGGTCGGGGACCCGTACTATGGTGGTGGGGAGGGGTTTGATATTGCGTATGAGCAGGTGACGAGGTTTTCGAAGGGGTTGTTGAAGGAGATTGAGGAGGCGGGGAAGAGGTGATTGGGAGGGACAGATTGGATTCGCAAGCTGGAATTGATGAGATGATGGAGAGGTGGAGGCGGATTGCAGGACCGCTCGACGATGGTTGGAGAAATTCGATAAGATGGATCGGACACCAGAGATCAGAGCTCACGGTCCTGATGTTGTTTGACGTCAGACGAGGTGTATCCTGAACACAAGCAAATAAAGATGAGGCCTTGCTGTGCACGGGACTTTAAGATCAAATCAGGGCAAGCAGGGCTTATGCTTGCATTTGCAATACTGCTGTTGTGCGCACGGGAATGCAAGGAGGTCATCTCGCGTGAGAGAAGCCATCGCAAGGCTGGCCACGTCTTCAGTAACGCTGAGTCAATGACCGGAGAGCGGAAAAAGGATAGACATAGAGCCATCTCATTAGATCATCAAAAGCGAAACTCGAACCTGCATGGACAACTGACTCGCGGGCGTAATTCTAGAGTTGACAGCCACGATCGTTGATATGACTCTGACGTCTTAGCCTAGGACAGCCAGAGCCCCGATCCGGACCATGCCAGCCCTTCGAGAATCATCTCCAGACGAAGGCCATGTGATGACGGAATTGGGCACCGCATGGCCGGTCCTTGGTGGTGCGAGCGCACAGCAGAAGATGCGGTATCCACCTAGTCGCAGCCACAACGGGGCCGAGCTCAAGACAGCATCTTCAGCGATGCCTGGACCGCTGGCGCTGGGTCGTGAGGACGATTCGTATGTAATTGAGAAAGAGGCTGCAGACAGCACCCTCGGATGAACAAACGGCCGGCATACCCTAGGCGCAACGGCGCAGGAACGCATTTGCGGCACAGCCAGGGGCCGCGTGGTTGCGGGCGCCTTCGCCTGCCGACTCGCCGCTTGGCGGAGGAGGCGGAGGATGTTCGCGCTGCAATTCCAGGGTCTTCGCGGCGACGTCACCGGCGGCGGGCTGCCAGCGTGACCACCTTCGCTGCTTCGCTCCAACCGACGACGCCGGCGCTGCTGGCGCGCACGACGCCCATTGGGACTGCGAGACACGCCTGGCCTGCTGACTGCCCGCCGACTGCGCGCCCAACCCCCCTGCGCCGCCGCGATACCTTGCCATACCGTCCTGCTGCCCGCCCGCCGCTGCCTGCCCGTGACCCGTCATCGCACTCGCGCCTCCCGTCCTTACCAACACGAGCCGACTCCACAGCCCACGCACGCACGCCCACACTCCAGCCCGCCCTCGCCCGTCCGAGCCTGGCACGCCTGGTCCCGAGGCCTGACGCTACCGCTCGACTGCTCTAAGCGCATACACGCCTCAAAGCCTGCTCCCAGCAACACCGTGCAGGTCACCATTAGGCCTGCAAGCAAGCCAGCCAGCCAGCCAGCCAGGACAGCCGACGAAGCTTCAATAGCTGCGCCGCACGCAGAAGTGCGCCCCTCGCCCGCCCGCCAGTATGCCTCCACCCCACCAGCAGCCTCAGCCGGCGCAGCAACAATATCACTCGACCGGCCTCTCACCCCAAAGTTCTGCCGCCCCGCTCATTCCCTCCGACCAACAACACTCGCAAGACGACCGCACCACAGACGACTCAGCCGGCGAAATAGATCCCAAGACCGGCAGACGGCGGCTGTTAGGCTCTAAAAAGGCGCACGGTCAGGTACCTGCCGATCAAGATAGTCGCGCGATCAACACTTCTGAAGCTCGCCCCGTCATGTCAGATACATCTGCCGCCATGCCCGGCGCACTCCCTACATCGCCTCTGAAAGAGCCCCCTGTGAACCTCAGGCCTAGCGGTGCGCAGCCCATACCGGTCTCGCCTCCGCGACAACACCACAACGCCATGCCTGCGCCCTCACCCGCGAGACTGCGATCAAGCTCGCCGCGCATGCAAAGTCCAGCCTCGAGCGAGATCTTCGAGCGCAACGTGCAAGAACCTCTTCCTATAGCTACCCTCCAAAGCGAGCTGTCACCCGCACACATACCCAACCACGTTTTGACCGAAGACCAAATCCCCGCCGCGCTCGAGGCCTCAGCCGAAGCGATCACCAGCGAAGACCTGAACCCCGACGAAGTAGAAATCGTCACGGCAACCTCACATCAACCCGCCGCCGCCTCCCTCGACGCCTCCCTCGACGCCTCCAGCACCGCCGACGTCGCCTCGCTGCACGCCCACCTCCCCGCCTCCCTCGTCCACCAAGCCTCAGAAGGCTCGGAACCCGCCTCCCTCAATGCCGCCTCCTCCGGCTTCCTCCCCCCACCCTCCGCAGCCGAAGACGACGGCGCAAGCAACTACGGCGCCCTCGACCCCACCGACGTCCGCCGCCTGTCCTTCATCTCCTTCGCCGACGTCGTCCAGTCCGAGCACGCCCATCCGCCCGCCAGCGACATCGCCGGCAGCCGCGACAGCCTGCATATCGCCTCCCTGCCCTCCGCCGTCCACGACCGCACCGCCTCGCCACTCCGCTCCCCTCGCTCCCCCAGCTCAACGTACTCCGGCGGTGTCGTCACCCCTCCACAGGCTACTGCCCACCCGGCCCTGAACGTAGACCAGAGCCCCGTCCGCAGCCTCCAGGGCGGTGCAACGACCGCGGGACCTCATGGTGAGCTGACCATCGAGACGATGCGCCAGGCCGTCCGCAAGACTGCCAGCGGGGATCTGAGCGGCGTGCGCAGCGCGGGGTTGAGTCCGGTCAATAGTTCGGGCGGGCTCGATGATGCGTTTGCGAGGCAGAGTCGGAGTCGTACGAATACTTAGAAACCTCGAGCGGCAACGAAAAACATGAACACGAAAATGAAAACGTCGACGAAGGTGGAAATGGTGGGGGTGGAATTTAGCGGTGCGACGTTGGATCGGGTACGGAGGACGAACGATATCCCTGGTTTGCTTCGCCGCCTTGGGCAGGGGCAGGCGATGGCCTTTTTTTTTTTTTTTTTTGACTTCTTCCATTTCTGCTGCGCATCCCGGCTCACGTCGTCTGGACGAACGGACGGCCGGCGCAGCAGCTATATCTACGGTATCAGACCGAAAAAAAACTCTCAGAACGATTGAACGTTGATTCTCCTATGCTCGCCATCAGTGTTGCAGGGGTATTTTGTTGTTGGGTGTTCTTGGGTGATTCTCCTGGCTGGTCCAGATCGTGTTGGGTTGCGGAAGTGGAGGACTAATAAATCGTATTCGCGTAAAGTTGTGGTTAGTATGGTATGAGCTGGGGACACTTAGAGGGGCGGAAGTTCGGGTAAGTGGTGACGATTTTGGTTTCTAGAACAGATCTGGGCGCTGTAAGGTATTGGGAATAGGAGGTGGACGCAATGGCCGGGGTGTGCTGCTTTGCTGCTTACCCTGAGGGCTGGCTTTCTCGCGCTCGTGTAGGGTCGAGTGTAATTGGGATTGCGCTTCTGCGAAATAGAGAAGGCGGCCTTGAGATCTGGGCACATGGTATCCCTGGCCCGTTTTAGAAGATAGATCGGAAAGGAGGTGTGACAGGCGAATGCCTGGGGTGGAGGCTTGCTGCGAACAAGGGCTCAGAGACACTGGCATCCCATGCAGCGAGACCAGCTCTCGGTCGAGTTCGACGGGCTCCGACGGCCGAAAGTCCGGCTCTCCAGCAACGGCCCAAAGTGAAGTGCAAAGTCAGCGGTCCTTGTTGCCTATCTTCAGTCAAAATATCATCAGACACGTCATAGCACGCGATCAAGACTGACAGTAGACAGACCAGCATATCAGCATGAACAAAAGAAATTAACATTCTCTCCATTCCTACTCGAAGGCACGGGCATGTTCTCGAGGGACCGGTGACCTCTTTACATCCGCTTTGCTTGGGGAGTATATGTACATCTTTTCGCACCTGCTCCCGTGCCATTCCCCAGTAGCTTCCTCCCACACATCTCATATACACTGCTTATTCCTCGACTCCAGTTCCATGCCATTGCAGCTCCTCTAAGCCTGACCCAGGGCCTCCGCACGCTGGTCCTCCAGCTTGGCGTAGAACAGATCGCGGCGGCGGACGGCGGGGACGTGGTAGCCTAGTGGTGAATCTGCGTTAGTCTCTCCAATTCATGTGTTCGCAGTTTCGCCGGCTCGGATACGCTCGAGGCAGGTCAGTCTGCTCTCTCGACGGAGTATGTCGCGTGCGAAGCCGGCGCTCGGGGAGGACGATATCGTTCTACATACCGTACCACCAGAAGTATCCAGCAGCGGTGCCGAGACCTGCGCAAACAAAGTCAGCCTACTTGTCCAGCTAGAGCTCCATGCTCTCCAGCCCTTCCGCGACTCTCAATGGGTCACTCCCAGGAGCTCGAAGGCGCGCGCGAAAACGTACCGAAGGCGACCGAGAGGTCAAGGACGAGGCCGCGCCTCAGCATGCCGGTGATGGGCTTGATAGCCATTGTAGCGGAGCGGGTTGTTGGAGATGTGTGGGTTGTGGGTGGGGTGGATATCACTCGCGCTGGCGCTTCTTGCTGGCGATGCGAGCTCGAGAGACTGCGATGAGGTCTCCCGGACGGGCTTGGCGGCTTTCGGCTTTCGCCGGGTTGGATTGGTGGGAGTCTCATAACCCTGACAACCCTCATAACCCTAACCCTACATCTTTCGCGAGGGGCTGCGGAAGGTGACAATCACTAGTCGAATGCTGGCTTTGGGCCAATCAGCGCTGATAATTGATCTTCCCACGCCTCTACAACCCTCACCATTGAAACACCTCGCCTGATGTGTTCATGCTGGCGTCTCTGATATCAAAACCGAACACGTTGATATACACGGTGTATTAGAGACTGGCAAATCAACACTCAAGAGATCTTGGGAATTGAATGCTTTTTGTTCACAACCTCGCGATATGAATCGAACGCATTACGGCGAGACGTTCTCGGCACACAACTGTGTTTACAGGACACCTTTCATTGTCGACGGTGTTCAATGACTCTTGAGGAAAAAGGAATCTCGCTTGAGAGTATTATCAAAAACTACGCAGGATGTCTTTACTCCGCCGACACCTATCACTCTCGTCAAACCATCGGTCAGGTCACGCGACCTACTAACTTGGCATTTGCCGCGATTGTGTCTCGAGCCCAGCCACCAGTACTGAAGATATAGAGATATGACCTAGTACAGAGGACGTGTATCTGTATGTCGATCGTTTTTGATCAACTAGCTCACTTGATTTTCGCGTGAATGAAATGTCGCTGGCTAGTGCCGCTCGCAAGATTCGACGACAGACAAGAATGCTATTGCATTCGGTCATGAATTTAATTGCCCTTCGTACACGATTGACATATCTGTTGAGAGCAAGCGTGGAGTCTTCTCTACCGATCGTCAGTGCCTGCCTCGTGAGTTCCCAGGTGGTCAGGTAATACTAGGGCCCAAAGTGTATTCCAATGATAAAAATCTTCCATGAAGCGTTCTTGTTGCTGATAGAATACATTTCGAGCGTACATGTAGTGATCCTTACACCAGGAGTCCTTCACGTCCCTTTAGGCGCCATCGACCCCGAAATCCAGGTCTCTCGCTCAAAGACCCTTGTCTGCCAACCGCCCGGGAGGCAGCATCAACGCCATGCTATGCCATGCGATGCGAAGCCCATATAGCCATCCATCTTTTGAGATCTTATTGTACAGGGTAAAAAAAGTTTCAACCTCTCCTCATTCTCACACATCCCTCCCCCAAAGCGCCTTCCTCGTCTGTCTGTCCTCCCTCGCCTCCGTCTTCTTGCGGCCCCACCGGCTCTTGATCTCCGCCAGCTCCTTGTCCCGCTGCTCCTTGATCTCCGGCGCGCAGCAGCACAGGCTCACGAAATACTGCGAGCACTGGAACTTCTCCGCCAGCTTCACCCGCGTCCACTGCTTGGGGTTCTCCGCCCGCAGGCGCCGGATCTCCTCCACCTGCGCCTGCGTCACGTGGTACTTCTTCTCGTACGGCTGTCGCACGGGCGCTGGCAGTTCGCTGGAGTTATTGGGGTGCTGTGTGCCCGAGCTGCTGCCGGGGGTGGATGGAGATTTTGCGCTGGTTGTGGGCGCCGCGAAGCGTCGTCTCGGGTCGTTGGCTGGCAGGAATTTCTGCGGCGTGTGGTAGACGTTGGGCGCACTGGAGGGTGGGTTGAAGACGATGTGGTCTTGCGTCTCGGTCGCCGAGGGCGCGAACGAGGCGTCCGGTTTCACGCGGAGCATTTTGCGTGTGCGGCGAAAGGAGGATTCGTATCGCCGGCAGGAGGTGCAGATCCATTCTGTGGAAGGGAGAAGGGAGGGCCGTATCGTGCCATTGAGGGAAGAGAGCGCCATTGTATTGATGGCGGAGCTGGGTTGCTGCTGGTCGTTCAATTTCCTGGGCCCGCTGGATGTTGCTCGCTGCTATGGCTCTGGCGCTTTGCGATGCGAGCGGCGTGCTTCCCCTTTCGCCGCGGGCTTCGCGAGTCAAGATGCGTGCCTCAGGCAAGAAATTCTACACAGCTGGCTGTCTGTCGACCAAATTGTTTGCAGCAGGAATGATGGCCTGAGAAAAATACTATGGAGCACGCATCCAAAGTCATTATATGTATGTTGCGTTTGCTGGTGGCGGAAGAGCAGACAATGCGCCATTCAATACATTGCAACCAGAGCAAGACGTCCGAGCCATTCCTTACCGTTCTTCAACAAGATTCTCTGGCCAACGACGCCAGAATATGGCTGCCTGATCAAGCTCCAAGCAGCGTTGACACTCGTTGAATCGATAGTTAGATAATAGATTAGATGACAGGGGCTCAACCCTCGTCCGATAATCATATCTGCCCTCTCTCGATCAGATCTACGCAATATAACGACACATTTACATGGTTCACACAGTCAAAGATATCATCAAACAGACTCCATACCTGAGGTCGCAAAGGAGTAATTTTTGGGAGCTACGTCGCATGCCTACCGAATGGTTGGCTGTGATTGAAGATGTCGTGCGACTAGGAGAACAGTCGAGACAAGATGACACCACTCTCTTGAAAGCGACTGCAAAGCTTTTGCACGATCGTGTGGCTGATAAACGTATACCCTAGTTTGTGTCTGCTTTTGGACGAAGGAGGAATACGCGGCCCTTAGTCGGTGCGCTTTAGCCACGGCGCACTGGAAAGCCGCCGAAGTAGTGGATTGTCGTCCTAGCGCTCGCAAGCTATCCTCGCCATTCTCCTGGGACATAACTGTACGAGCCGTAGGTGACACAGATCAACACGCATATCGCGTGACGACCGATAACCTGAGCTTTTGAAGTTCAGGAGATCGAAGGTTGAAGGAACAGCCTAGATTTGGCAGTCTGTCAAGAAAAGCAAAGATCAGCCACGGATAGGTCGGCGTTCTCGGTTAGGGCTAGCCGGAGCTTGTCTCCCTAAAATGGTGATTGCGTATGCTCGGGCGCGCGGATGCAATAAACAATGATGTGCGTGATTGTCGGCCAGGAAGGAGACCGGATGGTGACCGCTGTAATTTGTGTGGTGTGACAAGGAGCACTGCAATTTTTCAAAATAATCGAGCCATCTCTCGGAACAGAGGCGACGTGCCGTCATGAACTAAGCAGCCCTCTGCGCAAATCCTAGGCAGCCTTGCACGAGGCAAGGGTCCACCCTCCTGAGATCGTTTTATGCGCCCGCTGAGTCCCTCCAGCCCCGGCCGCGTCACCTGGGGCTGTGGGCCAGCCTGTCTCAAACATACAACAACCACTTGGACTCCGATCTCACACCTCTTCAACACCTCACATCGACAACACCCAGTCGACAACACCATACGAGACGCCTTCACTATGTTCAGCCGTTCGGTCGGCCTCGTCGCCACCTGCAGTGCGCTGGGCGCCGGCGCTTTCCTTCTGCCTCCAGGCGCTCCGCTCGGATCCGGTCCTCACCGTGGACCTGGTGCCATCAACCCTTTCGCCAGCGCAGACCCAAAGAACTACGTTTTGGAGTTGCCTTGCTCTTCGTGCGCATTCCCGGCCGCAAAGTCCGAGGAAGCCGTTACGGAGGCGGGTGATGATGTTGTGACCATCCAGGGTGGCGCTAATAACCTGGTCCTTAACTTCACGATCTCTGAGGATGGCGAGGTGCTCAACCTGAACAATGTACCCATCTACCCTGTCCAGGCCGGCTTTGACGCTCTCGGTGCCGAGAAGGCACACTCCTGGATTGTCAACCAATTGCCAGCATCAAGTTCCATCGAGGAGCTCGAAGCCGATGAGACCAAGGGAACCCCGCTTCGCATCAGTGGTGCAGGCACCAAGATGTCGCGGGAGAAGAAGATCTCCGCTAGTGGAGATGAGGAGATCATCCCCTTGGAGTTCCAAATCCTCAGCCTGAACGACCAACCCATGACCATCGACGAGGTCGCCATCCAGCTTCTCAAGATCGAGGGTGGCGAGCTCCTCATCCTCTCCATCGAGCCGGCACACAAGAACATGTTGGACCACCTGCCGATGACCTTCGGCCCACCGCCACCACCGCCCCACCACCGCGGACGCCCTGACGGCCCTCAAGGCCACCCGCCGAAGTCATGCAACTCCCTTCCCGCGCCGCTCTGCCGCTTCCTCCACGCCGTCGACGAGAAGTTCGAGGCCGCGAAGAGCAGCAGGTTTGGCAAATTCACTGGCTGCGGTGGCCCCAAGCCCGGCCACAACATGCCAGGCCACATTAGGCCTCACTTCGGTCCGCCGGACGCCGAGGGCAACCGCGAGCTCGAGAGCGGCATGCCGCACATGCATCCCCACGGTCCTCACGGCCACAAGGGTCCTCACGGCCCCCACGGCCCCCACGGTCCTCACCACAGACACGCTCTTGCGCACGCCTTCTTTAAGGGCGTTGTCGCCGTCCTAATCCCCGTCATGGCAGGCATCTTCGTCGGCCTGACTGTCAGCATGGTTGGCCTGCTCGTTGGCAAGCTCATCAGCTTTGTCTGGGTCAGGTTTGTGCGCGGTGGCAAGCGCGGATACGCCTCTGTCGCTTTGGACGAGGAGGAGGCGGATAAGAACGCTGTTGAGCAGGAGCAGCATGAGTACGCCGAGGCGCTACCCGTCTACGAGGACGCCCCACCGTATGAGGTCAATGAGAAGGAGCAGGCCTAGATCTGTCGCGTGAAGCTACGGCTTTCAATTCACATTTCGGAAGCCCATGAGGTATTTTCTAAAGAACAGGAACGGCTGGGCCAAACTAGGGATGAGACGGCGTTTTTCTTTTCATGATGGTTTCCTTTGCGTACAGGATAGGTGATGTAGTATAGCCACCCAAACTTGAATTCCATATGTTACACCGATAAATTACTGTTGCTTTCTCGCAATCACGTTTCTAGAGCAAGCCCTGGCCGTGCATTCGTGAAGAAACCCCTACGCGACCCTCAAAGCTCCAAAGCTCCCGTCGTGGCTTGGCACGCGCGCGCGACTTCCAACGTCAATCAATCAACACCAAAGCCCAGCAACGCTCCCCCGAGACCACCTCAGCCTGCCGCCGCGCACCTCTGCGCCATTTCGTCCCTCCCATTCCCCCACGAAGCCATCTCTCCGAACAACAACCATGGCCGACCTCCACAACACGCCCATAGTAATCGACAACGGCAGCGGGACGATCCGCGCAGGCTACGCCGGCGAGGACCTGCCCAAGTGCTTCTTCCCGTCTTTCGTCGGCCGGCCCAAGCACCCGCGCGTGCTGGCCGGCGGCCTCGAGGGCGACACCTTCATCGGCAACAGGGCGCAGGAGCTGAGGGGTTTGCTGAAGATCAAGTATCCGCTGGAGCATGGCGTGGTCACGGATTGGGATGATATGGAGCGGATTTGGCAGCATGTTTATACGGATGAGCTGAAGACGTTGAGTGAAGAGGTAAGGAACCTTGTTACTTTTATGGAGATTGTCGCAACGAGGGAGCGACGACGGGGGAAGAGCTTGGTTTGCAATTGGCATTTTGGGATTCTTCAGGGGGAATTATTTACGCTTGTTGGAGCTGACTGGGAATAATGGTTACAGCACCCCGTCCTGCTCACCGAAGCACCATTGAACCCGCGTGCAAACCGCGACACCGCCGCACAGATCCTCTTCGAGACATTCAACGTACCCGCGCTCTACACATCGATCCAGGCCGTGCTCTCGCTCTACGCTTCTGGCCGAACGACAGGAATCGTCCTCGACGCAGGAGATGGTGTCTCCCATGCCGTGCCCGTGTATGAAGGCTTCGCCATCCCCAACAGCATCCGCCGGATCGATGTAGCCGGCCGCGACGTCACGGAGCACCTGCAAACGCTGCTGCGCAAGGAGGGACGGGTGTTCCACACGAGCGCCGAAAAGGAGGTCGTCAAGCAGATCAAGGAGAAGACATCATACATCGCTCTCGATCCGAAGAAAGAGGAGAAGGACTGGATGGTCGCCGTTGGACGCAATGGAAACACCAAAACGGTGGAGTACGCGCTGCCGGACGGGCAGAAGCTCAAGGTTGGCCCTGAGCGCTTCAGGGCGCCCGAGATCTTGTTCGACCCGGAAATCATCGGCTCGGAGTGGCCTGGCCTTCACCAGATTGTCGTCGACGCTATCAACCGGTCAGACATGGATCTCCGCAAGGCTCTGTTCGGCAACATTGTTCTCTCGGGCGGCTCAACGATGATCAAGGGCTTCGGCGACAGGTTGCTGCACGAGGTGCAGCGGCTGGCGGTCAAGGACATGCGCATCAAGATCTTCGCGCCGCCCGAGAGGCTGTATAGCACGTGGATCGGCGGCAGCATTCTGGCAGGGCTGAGCACCTTCCGGAAGATGTACGTGACGGTCGATGACTGGCATGAGAGTGAGTTGTGGTCCTCGAAAGACACCCAGTGACGCGGTAGTAACAGGTCTCGCTAACATCGCTCGCCTGCAGATCCAGACATCATCCACCAGAAGTTCGCTTGAGCGCGCTTCGACGGATGATCGGTGGCTTGATGGAAGAAGTCACACGCCTTTTGATGACGACTGAACGACGTACTCTCCTATGACATCCCTCCAGCAATGGTTACCCGCCGCAATGGGAATGAGCCTCGGGAGCCCTACGCTGTCTATACATCACGACCTTCCCATCGGCCGGCTCCGCACTTGGCACGGCCCTCATCGCCCGCTCCAGGCGCCTGCCACGAGGCCCTCGGCACCAATGCCGGAGTGGTACACGTTAACTTTCTGAGACGCCCAGAAGAGGAGGGACAAGTGTCGCGCCGTGTCTGGTCGCGAGCCCGAATAGGCGAACGAAACCTGGGGCGGCCAGCACTTCTGGGCCGCCGCGGGATGCAGGAGAAGATGGGGAATTGCGGGGAAGGTTCTGACAGTCTATGTAACGCGACGGAAGGGGCTAGGCGGCGATTCCGAGGACCTTGCTCTCACGCGGGGGAGGGTGGCACCCAGGTACCTTGCAGATCAAGACTCGACACGGCAGCCGCAGCGTTGGCGGAGAGCTCCTTGGCCCTGGGTTACAGGACGCCTGTCCTCGGCCGTGGTGAAGTGTACTGTACATAGCTCAGCTAAGGTAAGCACGCCAGCACTGTGTGCAGCAGTCTGAACGTGGATCCAATAGTCACGGTAGACCGTCGCAAGCACCTTGTTATGATCTGCCATTTAGGTCCTATCCTCCTTGCCAGGAGCAGCGGCCGACGGTCATGCGGTGACGCCTCGATGTGTCGAGTCGCAAATTAACGCGAGACTGGCGCGCGACGGCCACAAACACCAGCAGCAGCACCATCCCTCCGCACGCACGTCTGTCCGCCCGCGCCGCCAGACACCGCCAATGATGCTCGCCAGCGCCAGTCCGTGCCAGCAGCGCGCGCTCTCCTCATCCGCGCATGGCGGAGCCGCGCCAGCGATCGCAGCGCAGAGCGGAGTCGATTACCCCCAGGAAACTGACGATGCCACGGCGCCCGGCCCCGTGCGCGCGGAGGCGGCACGGCTGGCGCGTTACCACGCAGACCACGCAGACGACTTTGGCCCAAGTGAGGTTTCCATTACCCCCAGGAAACGGCCGTCCCCGCAGCCGCTGGGCTCGGCAGGCGGCGGGCGTGAACCCCGTGACCTGCGCCGGCGACGGCACTGTGGCACGTGTTTTGGCTTTGTGCGGTGTGCCGGGCGGGCGTGAGGTCAGCGGTCATGGGGCGTGCGGGTGGTTGTCCTTACTGCTGTTATGATTGATGAGGGGTGTTTAGGTAGTTGGCAAAGCGTGGCATGGCGTGGCGAGGGCTGGTCACGGGGTCGAATGGCCGATGAGCAGGTGAGGTGGGCCATGGCGAATGGCAGGCGGCTCTGCCTTGCACGCGCAAAGTGAACGAGGCAGAATAGCATGAGCATGAGCGTGCGCATGCGAGGATCAGCAGCTCCGTACGGCGATCGCGATGGCAGGGCTGGGTGTGGAGGCGACAATGCGACACACACAGAAAAACTGCGCGGCCAGCGGCGGCCTGCGCGCGCTTGGGCGGCGCACGTCGTCATGACCGAGACCCGCGAGACTTTTTTGCCCCTCGCCCGCTTGGCCTGCGCGCTGCTGCCCGTCTGGCCTCTCCACACGTAAGAGAGAAAAAGTTTTACGTTACCGTGCACGCGCTGCGACCGTTGCAGAACTCTCGCTATGCCGCTAACTGCAAAGTCGCTGCCGTTAACTGCAAGTACAGCCAAACCCCGTCGCTGGACGTCCGCGGCCGAGCGTGCGCGTGATGTCTGCCGCCGCGCGCTGTGGGTTGCCAGGCGTTGCCCCGGCCCTTGCGCCATCGTCTGGCTCGTCGTCGGTGTGTAAGCGTGTGTGAGTGTCATTTGCGCCGAAATCTCGTTTTGCATCCCTTTGCCGCTCGTCGTCTGAGCTTATAAGACCGTCGGCCGCTCGTAGGTTCGTGAGGCTCTTTCCCCTTCGCATCGTCAAGCTTCACTCTGTCTATCACTCAAAGTCTGTGAACGATACTTAATCGACAGTACCTGTCAATCTCTCCAACTCAGGTCGTCGATCACATCAACACACCCTTTCGACACCACTCAGCCTTCCAACCCTTCACCAACAAACCACCAACACACAACACACTCACAACGATGTCTCGCAACTACTCCGTCACCGAGCCTCACCCCACCGTCCCCAAGTCCGGCACCTTCGTGCTCGGCGGCGGCATTGGCGGTGCAGGCAACTACAAGCGCTACAACGCCTCTGAGCTCACCTCCGGCCCCAGCGCATCTGGTCCTCCCTCGCGCATCACCCTCAACCGCGCGCCCTCGTCCAACCGCTCCTTCCGCGTCGGCCGCGGCGGCGCTGGCAACTTTCACACCAAGACTCCCGAGGCTGAGGAGCCCATGTTCCAGTTCGACGAGGAGATGCACGCCCGCTGCGAGAACAAGGCCCCCGTCTACCACATCGGCCGCGGCGGCGCCGCCAACTTCGTCAACGAGGCCAAGAACGTCCAGCAGCCTCGCGCCGTCGCTTCGGACGCATCCTCGGTTTCCAGCGGTAGCAGTGCCGGCAGCGCCCGGCGCAGCATCGAGGGCGCCCTCGGCAAGTTCACTCGCAAGCTCTCCGCGCGCTCGTAGAGCTTCATCGTTGCTACTTGCGCTTCAGCGACTGCATCGACAATCCCATCACGAAACTGGGACAATTCCACTCTCGACTTCATCACCTTGCTTCAACAAATCAGCGACGGCGCAATCTCGGAAAGGTTTGCTTTCGCAACCGACAAAAAAGTTCTTGACCTTGGGTTTCTTGCTTCTTTTAATCATCCCTGGGGGGCAATCGCCAGGCCATCACGACACTTGGTCTTTTCAACCCTTTTTCAACAACACACCCAGCGAGGCGTTCGACGGATCGGATCAAACCAACCAAAAGTTTTTGAAAGACCCTTCCGCCTCGCAGCGAGGGCTGCCTGGACGGCATTCTACCTGTTCTTGTTTCCTTTATACCACGAACGATCGAATTGCGATCCTGGATGGATCGATCATCGGAGGGGGAGGTGGCGGTAATTACTCTGGTCATTGGACGGTCACGGCTGTAGCTTAGTTTCTTGCCCTTGTCTGGATATTGGCTACGGCTACTTGGATCGATTTCTCGGTGACGAGAAGAATTCTGATCATCCGAACATATGCTCTTGTTTCTCTTTCCTTACTCGCCCCATCGAATGCCTATCCTTCATCGTTGAATCGTCGGTCGGAATATGGCGACGCACGGCTGATGTGGCGACGCAGTCAGCTTCTCGGCTGAAGATGCTTGATGCGGCCAAGCCGGCTGACTCACGTGATGAGTCTGATTTCTGCACCTTCTCGACACTTCCAATTGTCTTGCTGATGACTTTTCCATAGACAAGCATTCACGGCACGCTTGCTCCGATGGTTAGGGCTTACAGCAGATGAAACGGCGTGATGCGCTGACTTTTGGGAGGCACTTCTTGAGCAGACCATTCCGCGGCTTCGATACCAGCCATCAGATGCGACGAGCTCCGTCCTTGTGACATTCGCCACATCTCGTCTCGCCCGAGGTTTCATTGATAATGACCGCCCATCTCATGCGGGCTTCCGATGATTTCGCCGTGATGGCCTGACGCGAAGCTTACAAGCGCCCAGTCTGCGTCATCTTCGGGAAAACGGCCTTCTCCTCGGAGTCTCTGGGGATGAAGCCCTCGACTGCGATGTTGCGCGGGCTCGCTGCTGCAGAGGACTTGTCGATATGTGTCGGAAGATCGGCAGTCAACCATCATCCATCATCCCTTCGTTCTCTGGCCCCCTGGAAAATTCCTCGTGGACGACGAAGTGGACGCAATAGAAGCAGAATCCTTCTCGAACGATGCTTTGACTTGCTCAGTGAGTCTCCACTCTTTCATGAGGTAGAGGACATATCGAAGACGCAACAGGTCGAGCGAGTCTTCTTCCAGGATGCCTAGATCTTCGCACTTGTACTTGGCGAACGGGATGTTATACGTGTGGTCCAGCATCACGTAGCGGTCAGTCGGAGTCTTTTCGCCAGGCCCGGTCTCCAGGAAGATGTGGTCGATGCCGTTGGGATGTCTCCCATGATCACGCCCTAGGAGGGCAAGCATGTTGCGCGAGGAGCCACTCGCCACCGTCGTGCGCGTGTCTATGCGCACGCCGTTCCCCTCTGTGTTTTTAGACCCCAGGAGGATGAACTCTCTCTTGTGAATCTCGTGGTCTGTATCGTCACCCTCTCGCGCCCAGATTTTGAAGTAGCGCCCTGGGGAGAACCAGACAGGTTCCTGGAGAATGTACTCTTTTGGAGCTGAGGAAGCCGCGTCAGACCGGGATGATATCGTCGACGATTCGTTTTCGTTGTCCGCGCCAGGGTCGCCTGAGCCATTGATCAAGCGAGCTTTGGAGCCCGGCCTCCATTCTGGTCCGTTCGCTGGGACATGTCAGTTCGAATACTTATGGTACATGAGTAACTTCGAGCTCGAGGAGGAGGCGGCATACAGCTATCGGCGTCCTTCTGATGCTTCTGCTTCCACGCTCGCAAAGGCCCAAAGCAGAACGACTTACACATGCTGTTCCCGAAAGAGCCTGTGGCTTCGTTCAGGTTAATCTGTATGTTGTCTCGAATTGTAATATTGGTTTGGTAAAAATTCAAGGCTGCGTCTCCAGGGCTGCTCTCTTGTTGCCACGTCCGCATGAGTTGTCGTGCGTCACCACTATCACCTTTCCGCGGATGCGCTCCAGGAATCACACGCGGCATGAGTCGACAGCATCCTGCAATGTCTCCTGGGATGTTTCGAAGCTTACACGAGTCACTGCTTGAGACAGGGAAGACATTACAAGGCTGGCAACGTGGCGAGCTGGTTAGCTGGTCATCTGACCCAGCTGCGCGCCGCTGTGAGATAACAATGCATGCTCAAGGCGACACGCCTCGCTTGCGCTTCAGCCCTCCAATCAAAGCAACAACCAGTTCACCACCTACCTGCAGGAGCGGCCCGGCTGCAACGCCTTCTGGTGGGCATGAGTGCCTTATATCCTGGCCACTGCGGATTGATCGCCCCAAGGCACTGCCGCTGGAGTCAAGGATCAGCGGGCTCAAGGTCCCGAAGTACAACACACGACACTGCGAGCCTGCGCCTCCCTCTTTGTTATAGACGGTCTACCACTTGTCATCGCTTGAGATTGTAGATCGGCAAGATCTCTCGATCACAGCATGCGCGTGTGTAACCAAACACGCCGGCATCCACTAGCGCTCGTCGCAAGAGTCCGAGCTGAAGACATGAGCGTCCTGCATCAGTACCTCTCTTCACGATCACCGTGACTTGCCCAGATTGGTGTCAGCACGCCCATGTTGGCCCGCAGGTTTTCCACCCATTCTTTCCCCGATCCTCTGGCAGCTCGGTCACACCTCTTCCCGCGTCGCATCACGAGATCAGATGTCTGGAGCTGAAGTCGCCGGCCTGGCGATAGGCGTCGCCGCCCTCGCATCCGCCTTCACTACTTGCGTCGACTTTCTCGAATACTTCGAGCTGGGCAGGAACTACCTCTACGACTACGACATCGCTTGCACGAAAATCAACCTTCTCCACAAGCGGCTCAGCATCTGGGGCTGCGACACGCGCATACACCACCTAAACGACGAGCACCCCTCCCTCCACGATCCGGCAAAGCGCGACGTTATCGCCGCCAGTCTTCTCCGACTCAGCGCCATCCTCTCCAACACCGAGCTACTGCGCCAGAAATACGACCTCCGCCCAACAACGCGCACGGAGCTGAAACCTTCCCGGCCTTCAGAATCTCACCGCAAAGGCCACCCTCACTGGCCACTGCACCTCCGCAAGCGCACCACCTGGTCCATCCGCGACAAGGCCAAGTTCGACTCCTTCATCGCCGACGTCAGCTTCCTCATGGACAATATGGAGAGGATCGCCGACCGCGACTCCGTGCAAGTCACGACCATGAAGCTCGTCAGGGAGACCTTCGAAACGCTAGACCCCAGCATCAAAACCCTCCTACAGAGTGCCGGCGGCAAGGCGCTCCGCGAGCAGGCCCTGGCCGTCCGGCCACCGGAATGGAAGGGTCAGGACACCGCCGCGGCCGACGGAGAGGCCGGGCGCCGCACTCAAGAGATGCCGGCCAGCGACGGGTCCGCCAACGAGCTCACCGGCTTCGTGCAGAAGAACGAGTCCACCGTCTGGGCCTTCCAGGGCCTCATGGACCCGGCAGGAAAAGTGGCGCTTCGCGATCTGACGCAGGTCAATAGCGGGAACACGATTGCGGGCTTCCAGGGCGCGGGGCCCTCGGACGCTGTGCTCAGGATGCAGCAGGCGGCTTATGAGCAAAAGAAGTTTGAGATGATGAATCGGAAGTAGGAAGATGGGTGTCTGGTGGGGCGAAGTAAGGAGGCCGGACGGGCTGGCCGTTGAAGTTGTGCATAGCTTGGTTTCTCATGCTTTTGACGCTGCATTGGATTTGTCTGGCATGGGTAAGCAGGATTCTATTCGGATTTTAAGAAGGCGTCGATTCCGTGCTGCGTTTTTCAACCCGTCACGCATCAAGTAACCATTACGAAAGATAATACGAGTACCTACAACGAATAAAAGCTCCGTTGGAAGCCTTCAGACCCTTCTGTGACAGTTCATGATGGCGCGAGCGGACTGCCCTTCGGTTCGACGCCAACAACTATGGATGAGTTCAGTCCGGACCGCAATTGAGGCAGAGGTGAGAAATCCAGATCATCGTCTGCCGCGCGCTTTGTTTGGAGTCCGAAGCCGGCGCAGTCTCAGTTTCCAGATCCCATTCAACAGCCGGATGAGTACCCAAAAGATCAGACGGCCGGTCTTCTTGAGCACCCCAAGCGAGCAGTTCATCGATCGCTTCTGGATCTCCCTTTATCAAAGTAGTATGAAATGCGACCGAGCCGTTGAAGCCGGCCCTGTCCGCGTCCGCTCCTGCGTTCAAGAGCAGCTTCACCACGTCTAAACGGCCGCGGAGGACGGCGCCGTGTACAGCTGTTCATCGAAGATATCGTATCGAGTTGGCATTGGGCCCCCTTGGACATGCCTGCGGACTGACGACGAAGTGAATCAAAGGCGTCGTCTCTCAGATGCGCGCTAAGGCGCTGAAGTCTCTTGCATGTCAAGCGATCTTGGAAATAGGAATCAATGCCATGATCCATCTGCTCGCCCGGCTCGTCAAGTCTCAGACGCGAGCAGAAATCCGACCGCCTCTGAATCTCTGGAAGTTCACTGATTGTAACAAACACTCTCGATCGACTCTGATGCCGAATCGCTGGGAGAACATAGTCTGTTAGTGTCTTCGCACTCGTCTGAGGCATCAACGACCAAGACCAGGTCAAATCCCTTTCCAACGAAAGTGATAGCCTCCTGGAGCAATTTTTTCTTCAGAGCCGTTTGGTGTTTTGCAGGATCGCACCTGCTTCATCAAATGCTTCTTGGAGGTCTTCGGGCGCTTAATCTGATTGTGTGCGCACTACGCTACGAGGGAGCCCAATTCGTCAACGGCACCACAAGATCCTTGACGACGGGAGTCGCAGTAAATATACGAGGCAAGTTTACTCTTCACTAATAAGATCAAGATCCGTGAAACCCATCGTACAGACAGCTACATGCAAAAGGGGGAATATCCTCCGCCGCCGCAGGACTCGTCGATCAAGCCATCGACAAAATTAGCATCGAAAGCAAAGCAAAGCAAGCAAAGCGGCGAGGCTACCTAATTACAGACAAACAGGGGACACATGCGTACTTCGTAAAGACCGGACACAAACACAAAAGGAAATCACACCTCTCTCTCTCCCCTCTCACTCCCTTTCTCAGCGGTATACTCCACCCACCGCGCAAAGCTCGTAGTACATGATCTCGTGCTCTCGTCGTGTCGAGCCGTAGCATTACTTCCTCCGCTCTTCTCTTCAATTCAGCTCTTCATCCCTCCTCTCTACTCAGAGAAAGAGAATCACAACTCATCGTGCTTCACATCCTCCTGCTCACCAGCGACAGCCTCCGTCGCCTTGGCCGCAAACTCGCCCATCCTACTCCTCGCGCTCTCAACAGCGTCGGAGATCCTGCTCGCCGCGCTCTCCATAGCACCCTGCTCGGCCTCGCCGTACAGCGCGCTGCTGATCGCTTCGCGGGCCGCTTCGACCTGCTCTGCCACGGCGGCGGTGGCGGCTTGCACGGGGCCCGTGGATGTGCCGAAGAGGGCTTCGGAGATGGCGCGCGAGGCGGATTCGGCGGCGAGGCCAATGTTGCTCTGAGCTGCTTCGGCGTAGCCAGTTTCGGTGCCGTAGATTGCGTCGCTGGCGGAGGAGTAGGCTGAGGCAGCGGCGGAGGAGGCTTGTTCGTAGGAGCCTATGGGGAGGTCAGTACTTTTTGACCAACATGGGCCTGTGTAGATTGATTGTGACTTACCCTTGCTGGTGCCGTAGACTTGGGCACTGGCGGCGTCAACGGCACTCTCAATCTGCTCTGCGACGGAGTCGAGAACAGCCTCGATAGTGGGAGGCGGGGTCCAGACGCTGGCAACGACCGAGGAAGCACTCTGGTAAGCATCCTCAGCGTAGCTTGAAGCGGCGGACGCCAAGTCGGGCGCGCCAGTGTGGTATGCGGAGTGGAGACGGCTCATGACAGACTCAGTAAATTCGGGCTCGCGTTCGCTGATGAGTTCAGAGAACAGGGACTGGACGGCTTCATATTGGAAGACGGCGCCCTCGGTCGCTTGAGCGTACACCGAGGAAGCTGAGCTGTAGACCGCATCGGTGAAAGGCGGCGGTTGACCGTAGATTTGGTCGCTTGCTTGAGCGATGAGAGATTCCCAATTCTCCTCGGCGCGAGAGGCCATCGACTCCATGAAGGGAGTTTCCGAGCCGAAGATCGCAGTGCTAGCAGCAGAAGCGGCCTGATCGTAGGCGGCAGGGGTCGTGCCGTAGATAGCATCGTGTGCGTAGGTAGAGGCATACATCATCTGAGAGGACGCAGCAGCCACGGCGGCTTCGTACTGAGCCTGCGCTTCCGCAACCAGAGACTCAACAGGAGACTTGCTAGTGGCGCCAGCTGCCGATCGGGCCTTGTTGGTAAGATCTTCGAGGTTCGCACTCGCAGCCGAGACCGCAGAGCTGTACGAAGCCTGCGCCGCGTTGATGTAGGCCTGGTAAGCCGGGGTCTGATAGGCGCTGGTGGCCGAAGCAAACTGGCTCGAAGCGGCAGAGGATGCAGCATCGTATTGCGAAGCGATGGCGTCGAGAGCTTCCTGAGCGGGAGACTTGGACGTCACGCCTGCGGCCGACGTCGCGGAAGCGTAAAGGTCCTGCATTTGGGAGCTGGCGGCAGCGACGGCGGCATCGTAAGTGCTCTGCGCAGCTGCAACGTACGCCTGCCAGCCGGTGGTTGGAGTAGCACCAACAGCACTGCTCGCTGCACCAACGAAGGAAGAGTACTGATCGTGGGCGTAGCCAATGCCTTGGTAGTAAGCTTGCTGGGCATTAGCTAGGTACGCCTGATGAGCGGGAGTCGGCTCTGCGCCAACGGCGATCTTAGCGCTCTGGTACTGAGCAGAAGCCGCGGACAGGCCCTCGGCAAGACGAGAAGCGGCGATAGCGCTAATGCTCTCGTACGCGTCTTCCACCTTCTCGAAGACAGGGGGTGCAGTGGGAACAGCTTCAGCGGCCACGCTGTACCTTTCGCTCGCCGCGGAGACAGCATCCGAG
This sequence comes from Septoriella neoarundinis, assembly GCA_022813125.1. NCBI lineage: Eukaryota > Fungi > Ascomycota > Dothideomycetes > Pleosporales > Phaeosphaeriaceae > Septoriella > Septoriella neoarundinis. The sequence goes on along the minus strand of JAKLND010000089.1, from coordinate 14,386 downwards.
TACGCAGACTTGGCGGACTGGAACATCTCGCGGTGGATGGGTCTAGCGGTGCCACCCATCTGCTCGTAGATACGGGACTTGGCGGCATCGTAATGAGACTTTGCCTGAGCGCTCGCCTCTTGATAACGAGAGGCAGCGTCAATAGCAAGGCTTTCTGTTACTTGAGCAGCCTGCTCAGCAGCGACAGAGGCAGCAGAACTAGCGGAAGAGGCAGCTCCGACAGGCGAAGGAGTACCGTAAATGGCATACGAGGCAGCCGTCACGGCAGATTGGTATTGCTCCTTGATAGCCTGAGTACCTTCGGCTTGAGCGCCGAAAAGAACCCTGCTTGCGGCGCTCCTGGCGCTCTCGTACTGCTCGCTTGCGACGGAGGAAGCGCTCTCGACGCTGCCTTGAGTAGAGGTAGCAGGCTTAATGGCATCTTGGATTGCCTGAGTGAGACGCGCACCTTGGTCCAACACGTCGTCAGCCAACTCTCGGAGACGCTCGCTGTAGTCTTCGGCGTCCTCGTCGAGGTCGTCATCCAAGATGGGGCCACTCGAGGAGGGGACAGCCTGAGCCATTGCACCACCCCAGACCTTTGAGGAGGCGGTGGCACTGGCTGAAGACGCCTCCTCAACGATATCAGAAGCGAAACCAGAGGCCTCGGAAGCAACAAAGGAAGCGCTGGAAGCACCCTCAGTGGCAATGGAAGAAGCACCACTGCTAACAGAATCCTTTGCTGAGCGCCCAGAAGCGATAATGCTGGCTGCCTGGGGGTCGAGGCTGCTTGAAGCCTCAGAGACGACGGAGGAAGCAGAGGAGGCGACACTTTCATATGCAGGCGTCTCTGAGCCAACAACCGACTCAGAAGCGGAGGATGCGGCATCGGCCAAAGAGTCGGAGAGAGAAGACTCAGTACCGATGACGACGGAGCTAGCATCTGACGCAGCACTGGAAGCAGATTCTGCAACCTTGCTCGTGACGCTCTCCATCTTGGGCTGTTCACTACCAACAAAGGCTTCGGAAGCCTGGCTGACAACGCTTTCCACTGATCCGGTAGAAGAACCAGCGACCGCTTCGGAAACGCCAGAAACCTTTTCTCCAGCAGCAGAAGTCAAAGACTCGACAACGTCCTCGGCGGAGGAGCTACCGCTGGCAGCAGCTCGGGAAGCAGCGGTAGAAGCCTCGGCCGCCTGCTCGATCTTGCGCTGTGCGGCTTTGGAGACGCCCTCCCAAGGTTTGGTTTCAAAGTTGTCGGTGGTTTCCTCAAGCGCGATTTTGTACTGGCCAACCTTCTTCAGCCTGGCAAGTTCCTTGGCAGCATTCTCGGCGATGGCCATGCCCTCATGCTCGACGTTTTGAGCAGCGTCTTTGGCGGAAGCGATGCTGTCGTGCTCGACGGCAACCTTCTCGACGTCCTTACGCCAGGCCTTGGTGGCCTTCTTCAGGTCGTTGTACTTAGACCAGTCCTTGTGAGCGAGGCCACTGTCGGAGTACTTACGTCCGATCTCACTGAGACGGATCTCACGGATGCTGTCGACAGTCTCCAGGGTTGATTCGAGAGCCTTGTTGATGAGGTCCGTGGTCTCGGTCTGGTATGTTTGGTGCCACTCCCTGATCGCCTGTGCGCGGGCTTTCACGTTTTGTCCAGCCGAGCGGATAGCTGAAGCAAGAGCGAGCTCGGCTTCTTCATTGTCCTCCTCGGTAGGCCCCTCTGGCAGGCCACCCACGATAGCAAGGATCCGCGCCTTGACACTGTTCATCACGCCCTCCACGGTCTCCTCGAGCTGAACTACGAGGGCCTTGCCGACACCCTCGACCTGGCTCTTCTTCTGGTGCTCCGTGATCTCGTCTACGCGTTCCTTGAGGTGCTCAGCGCCCTCATCCACGGCTTTCGAGCATACCTGCTCCCAGCTCTTGAGGTCGTGGAGGAACAGCTCGCGAGGCTCCACGGAAGGAGACGGCTCTGCAGCGACGCTGCTTGCGGAGGATGCGCCCTTGGTGGCCTCGGAAACTGCAGAGGAGACGGTAGAGGAGGAAGCTGAGGCGGAGGAAGAAGCTTCCTCAGCGCTTGAGGACTTCTCCATGCTCTTAACCTCAGCCTCCAGCTTCTTCTCGTCGCGGTAGCGGCCGAGACGTTCCGTAATGCGCATAAGCTGTGGCTCGACGTTCTCGCCGTACAGGACGCGCATCTTAGGCCAGATCTGACGAACCCAGAAAGACCAGACCGCATTACCGGCATACTGGGCCTGGGGCAGAGCGGTTTCAACCGCGAACTGGCGGCCCTGAGTGAAGATTTTCTGGGTGTAGGGCGCGGTCTTGCGATAGACAGGCTGAACCTCGAGCTCCCAAATATCCGAGGCAGAGGTTTTGAGTGTCTGGTAGTGAGGGTTGACGGAATCGTACGCCTTGTTGACGTAGGGCCCCAGCGCCGCCTCGTACTGCTTCGACGCGTGCTGTCTTGCGACCTCAAGCTGCGGCTTAACGGTCTTGTCCCATTGCTTCAGTCCAATCTCTTGAGCTTGGGCGACACGGGGTGCGGCATGTTGCTGATAGAGGGCGAAACCTGGCTTGTAGACCTGGTTGTTCAGACGGTCGACGTACGGCTGGGCTTGCAGCACGTACGGAGCGAGGTGTTGGTCATAGTAGGGCTGAGCGTAAGGCACAACGTAGTCTCTGACCTGCAGATAACGCTTGCACACTTGAGGCGTATCATCGCGAAGATCGGTCTGTGAGGACGGACACCTGAACAGGATGGTGAGCAGGGAGTACCATATCAGCAGCTTCGCGGCCTTGTCGACGACCCATCCAGAGAAGGAGCGCCTGCTGCTTTTTCGTCTGGTCGAACGCGACGACTTGGAGCCGTGCGAGCCGGAGGTGGCAGTATTGCCGTTCGGCTGGGCAGGCATGGTTGGTTTGGTGTTGTCGTTTGGCTCGTGAGCCATGGTGGTGAACGCGCCGGAGGAAACGTGAGCCAGCGACGCTAATGAACCTACAAGCTCCCCGGTCGAGCTTTATCGGAGCATGAGCTGCGTGAGCTTAGCGGATGTTTGCACGGCGGTTTGGATGCGTGGGTGGAACGGAAAATGAGGTTTCGTCGCGCAGGGAATGTTTCTGGAGACGTGTTATAAGAACAAACCCTCAGCAGCACACAGCAGCGGTGCAGACTCGCTGATATGGTGGCGCACGTTGAGGTCGGCGATCTTCTCGCAGTTCCAAGGAAGCCGTGGCCGTCTCGCGGGCTCCCCCGTTCTGACGTAGCTTTGCCTTTGGCTTACGCTTGTCTGCCTGAGGCTGAGGCTGCCACGCCGCAACGCTAGCGACGACCCTTGCCCTGGCGATGCGTGTCCGGCATGTGAAGGCGATCGTCCATTCACTCACGCTTCTACTGGTTTTGGGCACACCTTTTGCTTGACATTCTACGATTGCGCCCTACCGCGACAAGTGGTATCTCTCTTATCAAGCACAAACCATTCTGACTGAGCAGCGTTTCGCGATCGGCCACTGGCTTTCCTGCTCTTATTTCCCCGCGATCCGCCGACCGACCACCTTCCTGATCATCATACTTTTGGCGTTTGCGCCTACACAAGACAGCAAATACATCTTACCCTACAGTCCGCGGATACTTGCCCGCATACAAAGCTTGCTGCCGACAAAGGTAGCCACGGCGGCTTCATGATCAATTAACCCAAGAAGACGACGCCTCACCGGCTACGAGTATACTCATATCCACCCCGCCAACGCCATGGATAGTTTCGGTGACTACGTCGAGTTTGACGGCCCTGCGCCTCAGCACGATGAAACCTTGGACGACGTCCCATTCGAAGACCTCTCCCGCAAAGACACCGTCGAATCCAAAGCCGCCAGCGAGCCGAACTCCGAGTCCCATTCGACGTGTCGCATATGCCGCAGCGAAGGAAGTCCCGAGGAGCCCCTCTTCCACCCGTGCAAATGCAGTGGCAGCATCCAATATGTCCACCAGGAATGCCTCATGGAGTGGCTTTCGCACTCCCACAAGAAACACTGCGAGCTGTGCAAGACGCCTTTCCGCTTCACGAAACTTTACGATGCCAATATGCCGGCACAGCTGCCGTGGGATGTGTTTTTCAGAAGAGCGCTGGTGCACGTGGGTCAGACGATATCTAATGGGTTCAGAGCGCTGCTTGTCGGGCTGGTGTGGCTCGTGATTTTGCCTTGGGCGATCCGCTGGGCCTGGAGGTGGATGTTCTGGACACTGGACGCTGGCTGGGCCAGGGAGATGTACCTCTTCAAGCTGCAACGCTCCAGCGGCAGCATCACCAAGACACTCTTGAAAGACAGCGCGTTGGCCCAGGCTGGACAGCGGATACTAGGCGATCAGCAAGTTGGATCCGCCAACGGCAGTGTGTCCAGCCCTATCTATAACGCATTTGACGGCCTCACATCGGGTTTCAACTCGACCAACTCAAATCAGACTACGGATGCGGCGCCATGGCCAGAGGCCGACACATCCATTTTCTCCTCCTGGACCTACCTCTCAGAGCTCACGGCTAACCCCCGCATGAACCGTATCCTGCTTGACATTTTCGAGGGGCAACTCATAACGTGCGTGGTGATTATTGGATTCATCTTGATCTTTCTGATCCGCGAATGGGTCGTGCAGCAACAGCCGTTGGTCAACATGGACCAGTTGAACAACGTGCAGCAGCAACTGCGTGAGGCAGCCGACCGTGTACAAGAAGAGAATGAGCGTTTCAGGAGACAACAAGAGCTGTTGGACCAGGCGCGGAGACGTTTGGTGGAGCTTCAAAGAGAGACCGACGATGCACAGCGGCAAAACATGGACACTATTGGGCTGGAGAGACCGGAGTTCATTGGGTGGGAAAGGCTCGAGGAGATCATCGACGTCGCCACCGAGAGGCTCAGAAATGGCGACAGGGACGGATTCGAAGCACGCGCACCGATCGTGACGGAGCAGATCCGCGCAGCTGGCTACGAATCGCCACCGGATCTGGACACCTTCACGGACACCGTTTACTCGAAACTCGCATCCTTCCCGGACGCGGAGCGCAGGGAATGGGAGGCTGTGCTGATATCCGAGATTCGTCAGAAGAACGCCAGGCTCGATGAGGTGCTCGGTCAAGACCGTGAAAGCCGCATCGAGCCTACAGAGAATGACGACTCGGCAGCGCGGCCTCCTATGCCCGAGCGTGAGTTCTCTTCGCGCGCCACCCAGATCCAACGCTTGCTTGAAGAAGCGGACGGTATCTTCGGCCAGGTGCATGGTGACCCGACCAGAACGGACACTGCGACCGCTGATGCAGGCTCTAGTGCCGCTGCGTCAACATCTATGGAGAGCTGGCAGCACGTCACACAGCCCGGCGAGCCATCACTGGCGGAAAAATTGGCCGAGTTAAGCGAGCGCATTGCGGAACCACAGTATGATGCGGAAAAAGAAGGCATCCCGGTTGCCAACGCAGGTCCGGATGCAAAGAAGAATATCAAACGCAGCGGTACAGGAAAGCCGAGGCCAGTACCCGAGCCGAAACCGCAAGATGAACACCTGGCAGAGGACAGTGCAGAGGGGAGTTCAAAGGCCGCTGGCGATAACTCACAACAGTCTACAGCATCTGGTTCTGAGCAGCCGGCTAGCTCTGCGAACGAGAACCAGTCTAATACGGAAGTTCGTCAAGCTCCAGAGGAATCTTTGGCCACCCGCGTCGGCAGTGCTTTTAGGGAAGAGTTTGGGCTCGACGACATTCAAGAACCCGCTGCTCAGGGTGTAGCAAGTTTGGGATCACAGAATGAAGCAGCTGCATCTCAGACGGACGCCAACCGGGAGCACAGACCCAACGATAACCGGCAGAATGGCTACTTACCACGCCTGGCAGACTGGTTCTGGGGCGACATCAACGTCGCGAATGCGGTGGATTCCATTCCTGCGCGCGAAGAACGTGTGCAGGATCAGGATGGACAGCAACCTCGCGTGGAAGAAGCCGACGGCAATCTCGGTCAAGACCAGCAACGCGCACAACGAGATTTGCCTAATGACGGGCCAGACCCAGAGGTTGCCGCTGCTGCCGCTCAGGCTGGTCTGGAAGCAGAGGCCATTGAAGATGCCGAGGATTTGGAAGGCATCTTCGAGCTCATGGGCCTACAAGGTCCACTCACAGCTCTCTTCCAAACCTCGATGTTCTGCCTTGTCCTGGTCTCTGGTACCGTGTTCAGTGCTGTTGGACTCCCGTACGCCTTTGGCAAACTGGTGCTCAGCTTCATTGGAAGCCCCGTCTACTTCATCTTCAAGTTGCCGCTTCAATCGGCTTCGTTTGTTGCTGACTTTGCCATTGACACTTCTCTCTTCGTGGGAGGCTGGACATCGATGGTCATTGGTTGCTTGAGTGAGGTCACCTATAAGTGCTTGAGCACTCTACTGCGCCTACCGGCTTCCTCATTGCTGGAGAGACTCACCAATGCTTCCATGAACACTGCTACGGCTTCAGGCGCACGACTGCAGAGTCTCTTCGTCGCGGATGCGGCCGGTGATGCGGGCATCAACGAATTCTTCCTTGGCTGGAGTGTGCATTCGCACGCGTCCTTGCGCGACCTGCAGGAGGAGACCAACGCGGTTCTGTCTTTCATCGGCCGCGCCATCTTCTCCACTGCAGAGGTCATCTCGAGTGGCTCCCCCACAGCGGCTTGGGACAGCATTGTGAGCCTGCTGTCACATACGCCTGCCCTTCCATCGAGGCTGCTGGCAGGTGTTAATGTTCTGCAGCAGTGGATAACGTCGTTATTTGAAGTCATGGGAACCCTGAAGACGGGCGCACTTACCTTGAAAGTCCCATCGACATCCCCTACCTCGATCGACCCCGCCCTCATCTTCTGGGACTCCTCTGATCGAGTCCTGGCTGTCTTGTCTGGTTACATCGCGCTTGCTATGGTAGCTGCGTTGTACGTCGCCGCAGACACTCCAGTCACTAGCTCCCCTACCTGGCAACGGTACGAGAAGATGGTTCGCGACACCCTTCGCCAAGCAGGCGGAGTATTGAAGGTGATTCTCATTATCAGCATCGAGATGCTGGTCTTCCCGCTTTATTGCGGGCTGCTCTTGGATCTCGCCTTTCTTCCTCTGTTTGGAGATGCGTCGGTGTCGAGCCGCTTGAACTTTGCCGCGACCAGCCCGTACACATTCTGCTTCATACACTGGTTCGTGGGCACCTGCTATATGTTCCATTTTGCTCTCTTCGTCGGCATTTGCCGCAAGATTCTGCGTAAGGGAGTGCTGTGGTTCATCCGTGACCCGGACGATCCCACATTCCACCCAGTGCGGGACGTGCTCGAGCGTAATGTTACGACGCAGCTGCGGAAAATCGCCTTCTCCGCCCTGGTGTACGGCGCTTTGGTCATCTTGTGCCTCGGCGGCGTCATCTGGACGATCGGCAAGGTATTCAAGGGCATCTTTCCCATTCAGTGGCTTCAGACGGAACCGGTGTTCGAGTTCCCGTTCGACCTGCTGCTGTACAACCTCATGACTCCCCTCTGCTTCCGCCTGATCAAGCCAAGCGACACAGTCAATTCTTTGTATGCTTGGTGGCTGCGGCGGTGTGCTCGGACTTTGCGCCTTTCGCATTTTCTCTTCGATGATCGTCGCAAAGACGAAGAGGGCCATCATGTGCACAAGTCGTGGACGAGCTTCTTACTCATGCGAAAGGCAGACACAAGAGCCAGCAGCACCGTCCCGGCGGACCGCAAGCTCAACCCGGCTTCAGAGGCGACGCCAGAAGTCTACTTCCAGCGCGACGGGAAGTACGTCCTTACTCCGTGCAACGACCAGTATAGGCCACCAAAGGCGGGCGAGGCGTTCTTGCACACGGACGACGAGGACGTGTACATTGTCGACAAGGATGGCTATAAGAATGAGCACTTCGCCAAGATGTACGTGCCGCCGCTTTTTAGGGTGCGCGTGACTCTCTTCATGGTCTGTCTTTGGGCTTTCTCTGCCACCGTGGGCCTAGGCGCCACTCTTGTACCGTTGGTGTTCGGCAGGACTGCGTTTGCCTGGTGGTTCCCCGGCGTCCAAGTCAATGACATCTATTCCTACACCATCGGCGCATACGTGCTGGGCGGCCTCCTTTACGCTGCCGTGAAAAGCGCATCGGCCGCTCGTCATCTTCGGCATAGGATCCAGTCGATTGACTTGCGAGTTTGGTGCGCCAGGACAGCGAAGTTCATTTTCCGGTGCGCCAAGTGTACATACGTCTATGGCTCCATGGGCATCGGCGTCCCAATGTTCTTCGCCTTCGCCCTCCAGCTCTACCTGATTGTGCCTTTGCACACATACATGGTCGCGTCAGCCCACGAGCAGGCAGCCCAGAACGCCACAATCAGCACAGCGAACATTACCGCCCAAACCTTCAACAAAACAGACACCGTCACCAACCCAGCCGCCACGCCGCGCACTGGCCCCTGGCTCGCCGAGCACAACGTCCACCTCCTCAGCGACTTCGCCCTCGGCCTCCTGTACTCCCGCATCGTCGTCAGTACGGCTTTCGCCTCCGGCCGCCCCTCACGCGCCAAAGAGGCTTTCCGCCGCATCACCGTCGCCGGCTACCTCAACCCCGATACCCGCCTCGCCACCCGCTTCTTCATCCTGCCCGCTCTCATCCTCGCGACGCTCACTTTCGCTCTCCCGCCCTTGAGCGCTTGGATGGTCGTGTCTGTGGCGCAGAGGCTCGGGTGGCAGATGGACAGCGACGTGCAGACGGCCGTGTTCCGCTACTCGTTCCCGTGCGCGGGCGCCGTCGTTGCGGTGGTGCTTGGAGGGCTGGAAGTCGCTCGGGCGACGGAGAGGTGGCGGTCGAGGGTCAGGGACGAGGTGTACCTTGTCGGCGAGCGGTTGCATAATTTTGGCGAGAAGAAGCCGCCTGCGGGGACTAAGAGTGTTGTTAGGAGGGAGAGGCCGGTTGGTGGGAGGAGGGAGGTCGATTTGGACCTCTGATGAGATGGTTCCCGGTCAGCTTATTCGGACGGAGGAGGGAAATATAATTTGATGAGTGCACGCTGGTTCCAGCGTGTTTCTTCTGGGTTTGAACGACCCTCTGTAGTATTTATACAATGGACTGCTCTCTTCCCTATGCATGTGCCTGCGGGCAATGGTGCTTTGCCGTAGCTTTTCCGCCTGCCCTCGAAGCATTCATCTCTCTCGCAGAATCAGCCAAGCACATATTGATACAGATCCAATATCCCAGCGCCCCAAACGCCACGAAAATCGCTATGCGGTGTCTCTCGAAAACAATCCCCGGTCCCGGACAAGCTTCGTCTTTTCCTTGTCTAGAAACCAGGCGGGTTCAGCCTCTGGCTCACGCGCGTCCACTTGGGCAGCTTGTGCACGCCCTTGCGGTAGCCCCGCGCCTTCTTGTCGAACAGTGTGTACTTGTCGCGCGCCAGCATCTCCGCCTCCGTCGGCATCTCCGCCTTCCACCGCTCGATCAGCTTCGTCGTCCCCAGCGCTGCGCTCGCGTCGCCCAGCGGCACCCGCGAGGGTTTCTGCAGCACGGGCTTGCCCGTCATCGAGGCGGGGTATGTCTCCGGCACCATCTCGCCTTGTCGGGGCCCGCGGCCGTGGCGCCGCGATTCTTGGTCGGAGTGCAGGGCGGCGTCGGCGAGGCGCGCGCCTTGGGCGGTTGTCGAGAGGGTGCTGGGGCTGGCTTTGCCGGAGCTGCCGGGCGGTTGGTGGGGGAGTGAGGAGTTGGGGAGCTCGGCGGGGGCGGCGTTGGGGCTTGCGGGCGCGGTGCTGGTGGCGGAGCGCTTGAGCGCGGTGTCAAGGACGGTGAGGATGTTGTCTACGCGGCGCATACGGCGGCGATGGCGGAGTTTTTGGGGTGGGGAGAGGCGCCATGGGATTTTCCTGAGGGGTGGAGGGTTAGTTTCTTGGTGTTCGTAATGGAGCTGGTGGTGGAGGGGAACAGTGCGTACCATAGCAAGCCTCCTGAGAGGGGCGCAGAGGGCTTGAAGGCGCCAAACATGGTTGCTGGCTGCTGTGCAATTGCTTGATGCTGGCGGATTGGAGATATGGCGGTCCTGCTGTGAAGTCGCGACTACCGCATTGGGCAGGCTTGCACCGCGGAAGAGCCAAGGACTTCCATGTTTGTGCCTGAGGCTGCAACATGGGACAAGACAACACCTAAACCACGGCTTTGAGGCATGATACCTAGACACATTCGACCGATTATTACTTGATTTCAAGTCCTCGACAGCATGTCGTACTACTTCACCATCATCGGTACGAAAGACAATCCGCTCTTCGAACATGAGTTCGGCACCTCCAAACCTGGCGGAGATGGCACAGCCAAGTTCCGCGAAGAAGCAGCGCATATGAATCAGTTCATCGTTCATGCTGCGCTGGATATGGTCGAAGAAATTCAATGGGGTACGAAAGACTTGTAAGTCCTTCGGCCAGAACCGTCTTGCAAAATCAAAGCATCCGTGCGGCGAGGCCATCGCTATCTTCGGTTTCCCCCCCTTAACATTGAAACCTTTCTCAGGTACCTCAAGAAAGTCGACACATTTCAAAACAACCACATCCACACCTTCATCACCGGTGGTAACGTCAAATTCATGCTCCTCATGAACCCAGACCCTTCCGCAACGCCCTACTCCAGCCTCGCCTCGCCCCCGCCTTCTTCGCGCTCGTCGACAGCAAGGCAAAGCATGCTTCTAGCCAACAACCCGAGCTCATCACAGACTGAGGATGCTGTCAGGGGCTTTGTGACAGAAGTAAGTTTCGAAACTTCCTTGGCTTGACGCTCTGTGAACGAACACTCACAATTCCTCGACAGGTCTACGAAGCCTGGGTCAAGTGCATCATGAACCCGTTCTACGACGTCAACCAGGGAGTCACCAGCCCGATCTTCCGCTCTAGAGTCGCCGCGGCTGCAAAAAGGTTTCTCTGAACGCATCGCACTCGACTCCTCGCAAGCTGGCATTAAGAAATTAGGCTTCGCGAAATCTCTTGAGCGCGAAGGCGTCGTCCATTCGCCCAGGGCCATGTCATCCCACGGCAAAGCTACGCCGCGCCCGACTCATTGGCAAAATCGTGGCTGGGCTTGACGGGGAATCCTGCCCCGTCTTTGACTCACCCATGCTCTCGTATCCCCTTGCCGCTACCACAGTAGGCGAACTTGGGCCAACACCAATACTCGGCACGCCCCTCGCCTCGTCAAAGCAGTCATCACGGAACAGATCATACCACAGTGTGACTGTTTGCCAATCCAGACACTCATAATGCGCCCAATGCACCGAGTCATACCTTCTCCAGCCGTCTTCGCCTCGCCAAGCCCTGCCGTCGACTCATCCCTCTAACCTCGTCTGGAGGGAGTGGAAGTCCCTCCGCCGAGCGTCTGGAGCGAGAGCTCGAGCTTGGCTGCGCTAAGCCGGCGCATCGAGGCACTTATTACGGGATCGGAGAGCAGGGCCAACGAAACAGGAGAGCGTCAGTCGAGCGAAAGAGCGTGTTTTCAACGAATAGTTGGCTGCTCGGTTTGGTATTCCACTATCTGTCTGTCTGTCTGTCTGTGTCTGCGGCCGAATGATCCCTCGGGAAGTCCTTAAGCAAGGCTTCCTCTATCCGAACAAGAGCAGTGCAGACAGTCACAAAATGTAAATATGAGAATGCGAAAAGCAAATTACAAAATCAAAGCAAGCAAGAAGGCAATCGAGCTGCCCGGCATCATCATCATCGTCGTTGTTGGTTCCTGATCTCCCGATTCCATTTCCGATTCTCGTTCCATCGTAGATCCTCTTCCGAAGCCAAATGATTCGATTATGAACGAAAAACTCCGTCCGCAATGCTAGAAATCGACCCTCGCGTCGCGTCGCGATGGGACGGGACGGGACCTGGTGCTGATGACTCCCATTTCCCCTCCCCTTGCCCTTCCATTCCTTTTGCTCCAAATGTGATCGATGCAAGCAAAACTCCCTGGTTCGTGTGCGAATGCTCCGCTCCCAGATGCTCAAACCTCGCAGGATAAACTGTCGGAAAACGCCAACGTCCAAATGGCCTATGCAAAAACTCCTCCTCGGCGTCTCAAACGGAGCCCCTCAACTCTACCATCCCTCTCTTCCGCCTCAGCCCTTCCCGCCCCCTACCCTCAGCCGCCATCTCGAGCCCTTCCTCACCGTCCTCGCCCTCGCCTTCTTCCTCAACAGACCACAACCCCCAGCTCGGCCTCCGCCACACGTGCAGCTTGCCGCTCAGCGTGCGGCTGCCGGCGCTGAGACCTGGCCGCACGGGCGTTTGGGGCTTGAGCGACTGCAGGTTGCTGCTGCTGCTGCTGCTGCGACGACGACGCCGGTCGGCCCGCTGGCTGTGCTGGTACAGCAGGAAGGCGGGCGTGCTGGGGTCGTCGAAGAAGTCGCTTTCGCTTTCGCTTTCGTTGGCGTCGAGGGCGGGTTCAGAGGCCGAGAGGGGTTTGTTGCGCCTGGGGATGTCGATTGGCGAGGATGGGAAGGAGGTGGGGTCGTCGGGGGTGATGATTTTGGTTTGATAGGGTCGCTGCTGCTGCTGCTGCTGCTGCTGCGCGGCGCCGTCGTCGTCGAAGTCCAGGTCGTCCGCGAGCTGCGGCGAGGTGTCGGGCGTCAGGGCCGGTGGTGCCTGCTGCTGCTGCGGTGGCGGCGAGAGGCTGGCGCCGGAGTAGAAGGGCCCCGTTGGGCGGTCGGCGAGCTCCGCTCGTGTGCGGGCGACGGCGCGGTCGAGGCACTCGGCTTGGCTGGCGACGAAGTCGGTCCATTTGTCGGAGAGCGGCTGATTCTGCTCTTTGGCGCGGTTGTAGTCGTCGCTGAAGAGGGCGAAGTCCGTGATGCCGGCGTCCAGCTCGTACGAGCCGTCGTCAGACTCGTCGTCCGAGTCGTCCCACGACTCGTACATGTGGACTGGCGAGAGGAAGTGCGAGTGTGGGTTGTTGTCGAGGTCTTCTTCGAAAGGACTTTGAGGATGTACGGTGGCGAAGGGTTTGGGAGAAGGTTGATGTGTCGGCGGGTCGATGTGGGTTTCAGGTTTTGTTGGCATGCCACGTGCGACGCCGGGCTGTGCGTGCTGTACTTGTGGCATGGTGTTGGATGCTTTGTCTTTTTTGTTGCCTAGGCTAGATTCCGATGTAGCCCGAGTCATGGGCGGGATGGGATTTGTCGAGTTGGGCATCGCGTGGGGTTGCATATGCGTTGGCTTGCGGGTATGAGGCGATGGAATTGTGTCAAGCCCGGGCTGCAGGGCGAGAGGCGTTGATTAAGCGGCGACAGGCGTGATGTCCTCACGTTGTCCTCACGGCGTGTCCTCACGGTGCAGTTGAGTTTGGAGCGCCCGGCTCGAGGGCCGGTCAGTTGTTGGTTGGAGACGCGTGGGGATATTGGACGCTTAAAGCTGAGCGAGGGCAGGCAGCAGGGCCGGCGGAGGCGGCGACGACGACGACGACGACGACGACGATGCAGGCAGCAAGGCAGCGATCTGCAAGGACAGTGAAGGCAAGACGGCAAAGGAGCGACGTGGAGGGATGGGATGTGGGTGCGGATCTCGGGCGAGGGTGCAGTGTTATAGACCGGGCGGCAATATCGCGGGCGTCGCGCAAGGCCTGCACGCCGGCGGACACGGCGTCGTGACTGGCGCTGTGGGCGCAGGTGACGGTGGCCTGGAGAGGAGCGGGCGGTCAGGTGTGGCCTGCTGATGAGACACGGTGAGGAGGGTGACTGTGTTGACGCTGCCTGCGAGCGGGGCCTTGACGACGGCCTGAGACGCACGCGGTCGAGGGCGACACGAGAAACTCGCGAGAGTAATAATCATAATCAGGTAACATTGCTATCCGGGTACCTAGCCTGAGCTAGCTTGCTGAGCTTGCTGGAGGCGGTACACACCAGCGGCGGTACACACCAGCGGCGGTACACACCTACGTTACGCTGCTGCACCTGCGAGCTGATGGCGACATCCCGCGCGCGATAGGCGCCGCTCGGCTGGGCAGAAAGGCCGTGGTGAGTAATTGCCGCCACAAATGCATAAATGGGAGAGAGGCAAAGAGGGTTCATGCACGAAGGAATCAGGGCGCGCGCCGCAGATGGTCAGACCGTGCCTTGCTCGAGTCGCTAGGACTGCAGCTACTGGCAAAGTGCAGCACGGCGTGGGGTGCAGCCAGCCTCACAGCGCCTCACAGCACCCGCAACGCCTGCACGTCTGCACATCCTCCCCACAGAGCCGCGTATAATAAATGTGCTGTGTTTACGCTGCCGAGCCGACTCGCTTCTGCTGTTAGTCTACGTCTGCCTGGTGATCTGCCTGGTGATCTGCCTGCGTGTCTGCCTGGCTGACGACCAGCAGTCGGGGCAGAGTCCCACCGCCACACTCACTTGCCGGCCACCCCTGGACGCCGGACAGGAGAGC
>JAKLND010000088.1:91714-108586 GCA_022813125.1 Septoriella neoarundinis | reverse complement strand
GTGTATATATATATATATATATGTATATATATATACATATGCACACAGTCCACATACACACGCTCTCCAAACGAAGGAAAAAAAGAAAGAAAGGAAATACGACGCCGTCCACGGAAACAAGCGCGCACGATCGCACGCCCGAGCCCGCCAATTGATTCGATTCAAAAAAAAAAAAAGACATCTCACCGACACCGCGGCCCACGAAGACGCCGCCGCCACAGACAACGTCGGCATCCATCCATCCATCCATCCCAGACCAGACCAGCCCCCCTCCGCCCTGCGAAGAACGCAGCCGACCGGAGGGGGGGGGGGGAGGCTCGTTCGTGCACTGCCCACCGCGGCTTCGCGAGAAGGGCGGGGTGAGGGTCGAGGGGTTGGGAGCGTGTTTGTTCTGGCTGGTTGGGTTTTGTGGAGACTGCAGGAGGAGGGAGGGAGGGAGGGTGGTCTGCCCGCGTCTGGCGCGGCGTTAGAGGGCGTTTGCGTTGCTTTTCTGGGTGTGGTTTTCTGCGCAGCCGTCGGGTCGCGAGGGGTTGCCTGCGTCGACTTCCCTGTGCGCAGCCGACGCTTGCAGCACGAGGGTGTGTTTCTGGCTGACGGGAGAGTTCAGGTGTGCGGGCGTGGTCTGGTTAGAGCGACATGGCGATTGTGTGCGACGATCGTGGGGTTGCTATCTTTTGTGCTGTGAAGTTTCGTGTTTGAGCTCGAATGGGAATCGGCCGTGGAGGGTACCTTTCGGGTTGTGGTATGGTTGATGTACTTAAAATGCAGGGTGTTGGAGCCGAGCAGGTCATTGTTGAAGTTCGCATATTCTCGCCCCTTCGAGTACGAAGCAATACCCACTCAATGAGAGCCGCATGATGGGAGTTCACGGCGAATGGAAAAATGTTGGCATGTGGTTGGCGTTGGGCTTCTGCTTGCTCATGTGCCATTTTGCGCCCATGTTGAACTTACACCTCATACTTGTGACGAAGAGATGATGGGATATCCGATGTCAGAATATCTGCAGACATGAATAGCGGACGAGATGCTGTTATAGTTTGCATCTGTGGTCTGGACGGGCAATTGGCATGCGATAGGGCTGCCTGTCGACAAATGGGAGGATTTCGGTGGCAATGCAGGCTCGTGGAAAGCAAAGAAAACCTCGATGCGGTTATGTACAAATGATACTATAGCACAGCAGCAGCTACTGCATCTTCTATCTCCCCTACTTCCTCTACAACGCGGAAAGGTCGCCGAACTTCTCCTGTGGGGGGTGTCAGCCTGATCTCGTCGATTTGACGCGGCGTCCAAACGGCAACTTACCTTGTAGCCAGGAACGTTCCAGCGGCCCTTGGACACGAGCTGCTCGACGCGCTGGTCAATCTCGGGGCGGGCGGCAACAACCTCGTCCTGCGCGCATTGTCAGATACACCTATCACGTGATTTCCACTCTTCTTCCGAGCATGCGGAGCTTCCCAATGCCGGTATATACGCACCACAGTGAGGTCCTCGAAAGGCCTGGCGGTTTCGATGTTCTTGAGGGTCTTCTCCAGGTCCTTCAGCTCAGCGTCGACCTTGCTCTTGGTCTCCTCGGCGCTCTTGACGGCCTGGGCCTCGTATGCCTCGATGGCCTTGATCTGGCGGCCGACATCGTACTTCTTGACCTGGAAGGCGTTGAACTGCTTCTCGATGTCGTCGATGACGGCGGAGTTCTTGAGCACGCTGCGGTAGTGCGCGAAGTCGACCTGCTGCGGCTGCTCGGACAGGATCTGAACCTTGCGGCGCGCGTCGTCGTTGCGCTTCTTGAAGGTCTGCAGGGCCTGGGCGGTGGTGCCACGGAGGCCGAGTTTGGTGCCCAGGTTGGCCCAGTCGATCTTGGAGGCGGCGCTGCGCTGTGTGGATGTGTTAGTAGGTGGTTGTCACCATGTCGGAAAAAGTAGGACGGGGGTCCGGGTGCGCGGTGTCGGGGCTGGGGGCCATCGCATCGCGCGCATTGTTCGAATTGAGGGTATCGGAGGAGATTGTACGTACGGAGACGGCCATTGTGGATGTTGTGTGGTTGGTGGTGAGGGGAGACGGGGTGGTGTGCTTGCTCCTCTAGGGATGCTGAGCGTGTGAGGTCCGAAGCAGCGCGCGGCAAGCGCCGCCCGCCAAGTCTTCCGTGAATGGCCGAACAGCAACAGCTCCAACGACGAGCAGCAATGCCGTTGATCACCAGCTCTGCGTTCGATGTAAACCGTGGAGCATATGACGGTTCAGGGAAAATCAAGATGACTACAGCGGGTGATTGATTACTCAATCTTGCAGTTATAGCACTTTCTCGTACCATAGCAGGATCCGTCTGCTAACTATGCAATGGCTCTAATATAACAAAGCTTCGCAGTCACTATCATTCTGATCATGCCTTTTACACGCCACATTGAAAGTTACACCGTTGGAATCGCCTTTGCAAGTCGTTGCACATCGAAGCATGAGGTTTTGATTGTACACCGCGGTGCGGTAGCTCACATCAGAGCCAGTCGTGAAGACAGCGCAAATTCGCAAGCTGTCACTTCTCCACAATCCTCTATATGCTGAGAGCCATGATACTGTTGACAATGTCGTTGTCGTTCTCCTTGAGGGCCTTGACAGCCTTCTTCCTGCTCACGCTGGCCTGGGCCATGACAAGCTCGATGTCCTTGGCCTCAAGGCCGGTGTCGTCGACCTCCTCGCCATCGTCCTCCTCCTCCTCCTTGGTCTCAGCACCAGCGACGGCCTTGCCCTTGTCGCCTTCAGCGGAGTGGTCGTGGCCGGCGTGCTCGTTGGCAGACTGGGCGGCGAGCTGCTGGGCAGCCTGGGCCTGGGCCTGGGAGTTGAGATCCTCGATCTTAGCCTCACCGAAGATGCTGTCCTCCATGTCAGTATCGATTCTCCATCTAACCAAATCTCTGAATCTCTCGCTTCACTCAAACGTACATCCAGGTGTTGCTGTTCGGGCTCTTGTAGACGTCGGGCTGGGAGATGACGAAGAGGATGTTCTTGGGCCTCCTGAGAGTGACCCTGGTGATGCCCTCGACGTGCTTCAGGCCGAGCTTGGCGATGGCCTTGCGCGCCTTCTTCTCGTTCCTGTTGTGGATGGCGACGGAAGCGCCTGCGGGGATGTTGGCCTCGCCGGCCTCGGCCTCGGACTCGGAGCTCTCCTCGGCCTCGACGTTGACGTTCTTCTTCTCGGGCTCATCGACGAGCTCTTCAACACGGGGGTTCGACATATTCGCGGTATTAGGTTGACGGTTGACTGCCAAGACATCGAGGTTAGCTAGCTGTCGTTACGAGCACGTAGAGACTCCCAAATTGGGGAACGAGCTGGCGCATGGCGCAAAATCACAAACGAATGAGCTGTGGTGGCACTCACTGTAAACTGTCAAATGTGGCTTGGTTGTCTTGGAATGCGCTGTCCAGCAAGGCTTCCTGTTCAAGATGGATCGAGCTCTCCAATGCGGTTCGCACACCCAGCCAATTTGCAAATTTACGTATGCGGCAGGTGAGCCGAAGTGTTCAGTCACGTGCTGCTACAGTGCCCGCCAGGTGCGTCCAATCATTCACCCATGTTCACGAGCATTCAAGGCATTTTATAGATGATTATATGGTAATGAAGAGCCGCGTGACGTGATTCAAGCGGCTTGAGGAACGCCAGGGTTTCCACGCCGAAGCCTTTGCTTGCAAGACGGAGGATAATTTGACTTTCCTGACGGACTTCCAAGTCAGACGATACAGTATTTCCAGTGGGTAAAGGCGGATCGATGATGAATTGCACTTTCAAGTTGTTGCGCGGGTATCAAAGTCGCTCGTAGGACAGTTGCAGTTTCAAGCTCTCATTTTCCGAAACGCTACTGAAGCTGCATGCCTGCCGTCTCCACCTGATTGACGCCTGCGACCCTGCTGATCAAAGAGCATTCGGTCTAAAAGAAGCTCTGAGCCTGAGTCGTCTCGTTCAAGCCTGATTTTGAATTGTCGTTTCGAGAACTGCAGATTTACGCAGCCTTGGCAGCGGCCATGGTCTTGCGGACCTGGAAGCGGGCCTGTAATCTTGAGTTAGTAACGAATGTTCCATCCGATTCGCAATGCCAGAGAACAGCAGGAAAAGCGAAGATCTCTCTCTATGCTCCCTTGCCGCATTTTCTGGTCCAATAATCCAGCACTCACCTGCTTCCTGAGGCGCATGACCTTGAAACGCTCGAAGTCATTGAGGTTCCTCCTCTTGGTGGTCTGCTCGCGCTTCTTGGCGTAGTCGCTGTTGTTGAACTTCTTCTCGATCTCCTGGGCCTCCCACTGCTTCCTGAGGGGGGCGGTGCCGGCGCCACGGGGCAGCTTCTCGAGGACGAAGCGGGTGAGCGACAGGTTGGAGAGGGGAGCAGACTGGCGGGGAACGACGTCCTCGGCGTTGGAGGCGGGACCCTCAACGAGAACCTGTGGTGTACACGTTAACCTCCAATTCCTGAGTGCCCTTCATTGCTCCTTTGCGCCCTTTTCCGATCCTCCAGGACATCCGTTTCGGTGATCACATACACGCTTGTGGTCGATGATCTCGGCGATGGCAGCAAGCTTGCCGGCGTAGGGGCCGGAAACGAACAGCACAACGCGGCCAACCTCCA
The DNA here is from genome assembly GCA_022813125.1 of Septoriella neoarundinis. Classification (NCBI taxonomy): domain Eukaryota; kingdom Fungi; phylum Ascomycota; class Dothideomycetes; order Pleosporales; family Phaeosphaeriaceae; genus Septoriella; species Septoriella neoarundinis. The sequence continues at coordinate 103,976 of JAKLND010000088.1, read as the reverse complement.
CGAGCCTCCACTGGCTTGCCGTAACGTCAACGTCGCCCATTGTTTCGATTGTCGTCGGGTCTGGATTCGCAGGTTAGGACAGAGTCTCGATTGTCGCAGGCGCGACGATGGTGGGACCGTACCGGGCTGTGTGGGAGAGGTTAGTATGGTTGTCGTCGCAGTCGCTTCGTCGTCAGACGATTTCGACAAGTCTGGCGGCCATTTTGCGCGCACACAGAGCAAGCGGGCGGGCGGGCCGGGCTTGGCAGCTAGAAGAGGGCGAATCGCGGGTCGGGCCGTACGGACTTTGATAAAGTCTGAACCGCCTCCGCTGTTGACTTTTTTCGCCTGCACTACCCTTCACCATGTGAGCGACACCGCACTTGGCCTGCTGCAGGCAACTACACATATCAATTGGTAAGTCACACTGCTCCCATTACTCTCTTACATCATCAAGATGTTATAATTTGCGATTGACGGTCAGCGCCGGAGTTACTCGCCTGTTTCTCATACGGTCTGGCTAGCCTGATATTCAATTCTTACATATTCTGAATGTCATATTCGAACTCACCCATGATAGCACTTCACTGCACTGGATACAACAGCTAACTTGCTGCAGTATTTAGATGATTCGACCTTTGACCATGGCTGCTCTACCTTTACGTCTATGAGGCTGCATAGGGTATGTCCTCACACTTTCTTCCTTCCTCTCTCGCCACCCACCTTGTCCGATGATTAAAACACACGCACTAGATAGTAATTGACCCTCAGGGGATGATCATTCTTTAACCAAGATCACTGAGGACTCTACCCAAGCATCACTTTGATTGTTATTCAAGCTTGATGCACAGCGGCTGACACACCGTCATAGATACCTGGGACTTGTCAAGTGAAGCATGTCTTCTGACAAGACGCCAATCCGCATCCGAGGCAAACGCCACGGTGCAAAATGCGAGAAGTGGACCTCTAGGAAAGTTCGAGTCCATGTGCGCAGGCCTGCCACCACATTCGACTCTTCACCACCAACATCCCCTTTCGGCGCGAGCCAGCATCGAGCGATCAAACGACGAAGAGTCGAGCTGTCACATCTTGAGCAGTTGCCGACGGAGATGATCCAAGCCATCTTTGTCAACTCTGGCAATCTGGACCTGCCAGCGGCTTCAACAAGCCTCGCCTCTCAGCTTTCAGGCAAACAACTGCAGTGGGAGCTCACCTGTAATGCTTTATCGTCTGTTGTCCTCCATGGCGCGGCCGATAAACCGACGTCGGCACAGCTAGCAAGTGCGACGCGTTTACTAAACAGCCGTTTCATGACCTGGTTGTTCTTTCGTAAGTGGCTTGATCATGAGCGTGATGCACGAAGCTTGGAGCAACCTGATCCTCCGAGCGATGAAACTCGGTATGCTCAAACATGGTCGGCTCTCCAGCCTTCAGCATCCTTGCCGCCACCCTCCAAGGTAGTTCATGGACCATGGACCTCTGATCGCATTGCCTTTCTTAAAGTCTTCAGTCTATACCCCCACTGCTGTGCGACACCTGTGGAGGGTATTGTGGCCGAGTTCGCCTACGAGGGCCTGTCACAGGCTATAGAACAGCATGCAGTGGAGGTCATCAAATTGCTGCGTAACCTGGGAGTCGAGGTTGACCAAGAGTTGCTTCGCAAAGCGGTAATTGACGATGGCTGCAACAAGCAAGTAGTTCTGTACCTGCTACAGTGGAGTGTTGTGAAGCTCATGCGATGGCATTTGAACCGTGATGCTTCCCGCTCCCGTCCGGATGTCGATTTTCTAGACCCTGTGCTCTGGGCTTGGACGGAAAAAGCAAAAGCTATAGGCGAGCCGAAAGGCAAATGGCTCACCGATATTCTCAGACAATTGTCGAGTATTGGTCTGAGCGAAGACACGCATGCGCATGAGCTCGAGCGCCTGGAGCGCGATGATAGCATCTATATATTACGTTGGCAATAAACAGACCTGCATTGCATCAGTCTTCGTCTATCGTTCCACGTCACGCGGTGCGATCCATGGTTGCATAAGCGACTTGATTTGCGTCGTCCCATGATCACGATCACTGCCGCACTCATCGCGCAGGGTTTTCCCCACAAAGGCATGCATGGGGTCACACTATGGTGCACTTAAAGCGCCACAGCCGGCCTAGGTGGTGTTGCCGCGAAGTGGTCTGGACTTTCACTGGGCGCCGGGGCCAAATAAACCAATCTCGTCTGCGACCGCGCACGAACACCGTGCTTGCTGTACAGCGAATCGACGCCAGCCTGCCGCGCGGGCTCGCAGCCTCGTGCCTCTTTCGCCCGCATCCGCCACCGGTGGCCCCGATCGCGGTAGCTAGATGAGGGGCGCGCTGATGTACAGGCGGGTGTATGCCTGCCGCGCCCTCTTACCTGAGAGGGTACACCCGTGTCATTTGATGCATGTTCCAGCCTGATGTGGCTGCCACGTCTGGCCCATTACCCGCGGAAGTGCTGACTTCAAGAGGCGGCGGTCGCCTGTCAGGTTTGTATAGCTTTCCACTCTGTTCATTTGCTTCTGTCTTCTGTGCTGCGGTGGGAGTGCCTTAGAGCCCGGCGACTGGACCACCAGAAACATGCGCTTAGGACGTTTGAGTTCAGAGACAGACCAGGATGGTGACAGAAAGGGTTCACCTTTTCGGTTGCCGATGATGAAGCGTCATCGGCAGCCTGCGCAAGAAGTCAAAGAGAACATTCCTCCGGAGGACGTTGCTATCTCGCACGAGAGAGCGGTGTCTTCGTCCAAAGCTTCGAAGCGCAGGACAGTCATTGATTTTTTTAAACACAAAGGCGGACATCACAAACCTGAAGTAGAAGACAATGACACCACCCTTACCCGAATGACGACACAAAAAACCAAATCATCCAACAAGTCTGTAAGTCCATTCCCATGCAAGAGCCATGCGACATGGACAGCATCTGATCCACTTCATAGGGTAAGAGTAAGCATCAGCGAAACAGTAGCTCATATGGCCTAAGCGAAAACGCCCTCGACCGCATATTAGGACCATCCAAGGAACAAGAGAAGAAGAAGGCGTCGGACAATTTTTTTCTTCGGCAACAAATACGAGCCGATTCGCGCAACGCCTCTGGCTCCGAGCCGATTCCGCCATTTTATGACGGACCTGATGCCGAAGTCCACAGACAACTCACGGAAGATGAGATATTCATGCTTTTCGAGGGAGCACCTTGCTTCAGTGCAGTCCCAGATTCGACAGAGTACCGGCCACAGGTCGTGTTCCACGGTGGCAGCACCGGCCTACCTCCACAATACCTACCAGATCACAAACAATTTGACCATGACACATTCCGCTCAAGTACTCTAGGCGTGGACGCGGTGGAAGAGAGCCAACACATTCCATTCACGAGCCACCTCCAAATTGTCAGCCGAAAGACCGAAGCTGGTGACGATATCTTGGAGGTGCCTAATCTGTTGAGCGCAAATGGACCGGAGCCTGGCACGACTGGATTCGAATATTTCCTGCAGCTTCCTGTCTCCGACAGTCTAACAACACCTGACGAAAGCTCGACCTTCGAGAAGCGACATCTCTTGACTGACAATCCTGCGGAAGTTGGGCTTCTAAAGTTTGATCTTCCGCAGCTCGTGAATCGCCTAACGGAATCTGGAGATCTTTATGCTCGCCTTTCAGATGGAGATTCGATATCCCTCTTGCTGGAAGAAGACAAAATTTCAGAGCTTGGGGAGGACTTGTTCGGCAAGCTTCTGGACCGTTCTTTAGCGGGCATCTCTAGTGAGGATATCCAAAAGACCTCGCTCGATACGCAAATCGCCGCGTTGCATTATGTTCTTGAGGCCAAGAGCCTATGGCATGACTTCAGCATCGTCGAATGGCGGATCCGCATAGGCCAGCTCTTATGGACAGAATGCGACACCGGTGACTCTGGTGCTGTGCATCTCAGCGAGAGGGACATTTTCATCCTGCAGGTGACTCTGGCTGCAGAGTTGTTGGTGCGCTTGAAACTGTCAGCAGCCATAAGCGCTCCTCACAATGGACCCTCGCGAGTTCTGTTGCAACAGAGGAGCCAGAAAGTGAAATGGGACATCTTGGTTGCGGAAAGATTTCTCACTAACATGAGCGTGTCAATATTGCCGACCGCAAATGGTCTAGGGGTCAGGAACAGCTTTTTCAGCGCGATATCCTTCTTCACATCGCAGGAGGACCCACAGAACGACTCCTCGAAACCTGTACTTCGCCCAAAGAACGAAGATCGCCAGATCGCTGGTCTCTTGACTTTTGCGCGCGCGATCAGCTGGCCACATGTAGAAGACGTACGTACACAGCTCCGGCCAGGGCCGGATTCCTCGGGCAACGAACGACCAGTCAGCATGATGAGTATCTACGCAACGCCGCTGAACAGCCCGCGGTTGTTTGACAATGAGAACACTCCTGGAACGAGGACGAGCTATTTTGGCGCAATGGCGCAGCAACAGAACCGCCCAGGCGTTAGTCGAACAAAGACTGCTCAAAGCATACAGCTGCGTCCTGCTGCAAATGAAGCTGAAGGGTTCAATGTCGGTGGGTGGCTTTCTCGCTCCTGGCTCTCAGGTCTTGTGCTGCCGGGTGAAGCGGCCGGACACTTCCTCATGAGTGCTTTGCTGGAGAACAGCCCTGAAGCTATTGATACACTGGGCGACAACGCAAACTTGTACGGCGGCTTTGCATACAGGGGCCGCACTTTCTGGAGTAAGAGCTCAGCTGTAGGCAGGGTGTTGGCTGCCAAGATGGGTGCGATCGAGTGCATGGGCTGGATTTCTGTTCCCGACGCGCCATCTGAACAACCAGAAGGCTGGATCGACACGACGATCAAGGACTTTCCCTACCCTGAAGCAAAGCCTCGCATCAAGGATCGCGAAGCCCTTTCCAAAGCCTCCGATCCATTCCACAACTACGACGCAAGCTTCCTGCGAGCAAGCGACTTCACTACTCCAACCGACAGTCCTCCAGTCATGGGCAATGAAGTTGCTTGTCGAGGGCTCTCATTCGCCAGCCCAGACTCCGACTCCGATGCCTCTAGCATCACGCCCAAGAGCATCGCACATCTGACCTTCTCGTCGCCAATCAACCCAAAACTTCCCCAAATCTCCGTACCTCTCACCTACGACGTCCACTTCATTTCCTCCTATCCCTGCTACCCTGTCGCCAGCGACGAGGATCACGACCTTCACAGCCTCACCTCTTCGCCTTCCGACAACCTCACTCTCTCTTTCCACACGGCATCCTCGCTCGACGTAGTGCCACCACCGGCCCATCCTCTGCACACATCATATCACTACATGACGCTGCCAGTGGCTACGCTCCTGTCTGCCGGAGCGGAAGAAGCGCGCTCTCGCGCCCTGTCTTTGCCCGATGCGACGGCAGAGGCCGAAAACGAAGAGGAAGAGGAAGTCGCTGTGCTCGATTGCCGTGGGAAGGCGGATCTGGAGCTTCTGGCTAGAGCCTGGTGTGCGAAGGTTGGCGAAAATGCGATTGTCGGCAAGGCTGGCAGAACGTGTCTGGCTTGCTGTATCAGAGAGGCTAGGGGCTTGGGAGTGAGGGTCCTGATCAGGACGTGAGTGGGGAAGGTGCTGAGACTGTTTCGAAAGATTTGGTGAGAGCTGCACTTTTCTGAGGCGATCCATGCTTGGGATCGTCTATATTTTGCTCGTCTTTCTTTGTCACTTGATACCCGGGCGAAACTCCAAAATCAAAGATCGTAGAGGCCTTTTGCGACTTCATGCAATGCATTCTTCTATTTGGTATTTTTCTTTAGTTGCCAGTTTCAATAGTACACTACCAGAGCGCTCTGTTCAGGTGATCTCTGGTCTCATCCACGTCTCCATCGTCTGAGTAGAATCAGACTCAACAGCCACACGATCATCATAAGCCCCGCGCCCAGGACCAGGCGAATTTCTCCAGCATCATATGGCTCCTTCTCAGAAGCACTAAGTCAAAGCTTCTTGTCGCCAATATCGGGTATCCGTTTGTTGAGGTAGGCTTCCAGGTCGTCAATCTCCTGCGGAGCAGCAGAGTGAGGTAGGCCAGGGTAGGTCTTGAAATCAACACTCCAGCCCCACTCCCGCAGCTTCTCGGCCGTCATCTGGCCCCAAGCGTACCTGACAATAGGATCCGCATCGCCGTGGCCCATAAAAATCGGCGTGTCCTTGTTCGGCGACTCCGCAGGCACCATGTCCCTCACCTTATCTTTCAGCAGCAGGTAGCATGACAGACCGAAGATGCCGCCCAGCTTTGTCGGGCACGTGACGCCGGCCATCAAGCTCATGGCGCCGCCCTGGCTGAAGCCGCCGAGGACGATGCGCTCGGTGGGGATGCCGGCATCGATCTCGGCCTGGATGAGAGTGTGGAAGACCTTCTGCGAGCGCAGCACGCCGGCCTCGTCTTCGGAGCGGTTGGCCAGGTCGCCGAAGTCTGCGATGTCGTACCAGCCGGGCATGCGCATGCCCATGTTGACGGTGATGGGGATGCTAGGCGCATTGGGGAAGATGAACTTGGTTTCGGGAAACTTGTTACGCGATCGCCATTGCTCTGCGAGGAAGGCCCTGAGGGTGAGGGCATCAGTATTGCCCCGTCATTGGAGGATATTGCGAGCTGTGCTTACCATCCTGCGCCGCTGCCATCAAGTTAGCATGTTGCTGCTCAACTGGAGGCGGGTACTTCACCTGTCTCCGAGGCCGTGGGCGACAATGACGGTCGAGGTGTGCCTTCTCAGGGCCGGAACGACCAAAGCTGCTTTACTCGACATTTTGTTTGCGCGTTTACTGCTAGTGAAGACAGCCTCACGTGGAAATCGCGGGCTCGAAGTGAGGCTGAAGCTGTTCGCGAACGGAATGACGTCTGGAGGGGCTGAATCGCTGGCCAGACGAACAGCGGAATCGGACCCGCAGGAGGCTTTCGTGATCCCTCCACCGAATACCGTAATGACAAAGCACTCGCGGAATTAAGCATCTCCTCAACATGTATAAGGGGTTTGCTTGGATTATTCATAAGGTATAGCTACCGGAAATACATGTAAATTCTCACAACCCTGCTGCTTGTTCATGCCTCGCCCTCCCTCGCTGCTCTCACTCCTAATTCTTGGTGCAGCCCTCGCGCTGATAGCCCCAGTCTTGTTGCCTCAAATCGGCCGGGAAATCGACAATCTGTATTCCAACATATTCCCCCGTCCGCTCTCGCGGATAGCATCCAATCTTGGCCTAGTCACTACAGGTGCACGTTCACAATCTACTCAAGCATTTCTCGCCAACTCTGGAAACATGACTAGGACGCCCGTGTACTTCCTCTCACACGGTAAGTCCTGTTCAAGACGCCTGAAGACCCGGAGACTCACACCCCCATTCAGGAGGCCCGAACCTCTTCGAAGATTACTCCCACCCAGCCTACGCCAAACTACAATCCATCGGCCGCGAAATCACCCAGCAAGTCAAACCAAAAGCTGTCGTCGTCTTCTCCGCCCACTGGCAGGCCGACCGCGACGCCGTTGAAGTCAACACTGCGAGCTCTCAGGGCCTCATCTACGACTACTACGGCTTCCCCGCCCACTACTACTCCGTGCAGTACCCCAACACGGGCTCGCCGGAGCTTGCGGAGAAGATCCTCGGGCGTCTGCAGGGGTCGGGCATCAAAGCCGAGGGCGTGCGGAGGGGGCTCGATCATGGTGTTTTCGCGCCGTTTTTGGTCGCGTTTGATCCGGACAAGAACCCGTTGAACGTGCCGGTCGTGCAGGTATCGCTATTTGATTCGGACGATGCGGCGCAGCACGTCGCGTTGGGTAGGGCGTTGGCGTCGCTGCGGGATGAGGGTGTGTTGATCATTTGCTCTGGCATGGCTGTTCACAACCTGCGCGATTTGTGGAGCAGTATGGGCAAGCCCAAGGCCCAGCCGTATGCGTACAGCTTTGACGATGCGCTGAAGGAAGCGGTCGAGCAAGGGGATGCTGAGGGGAGAGAGAAGGCGATGGTGGCGTTGTTGAAGCGGAGTGATGCCAGGAGGGCCCATCCTAGCTTCGAACATCTGCTGCCGGTCCATATTGCAGCTGGGGCTGCGGGCGACGACAAGGGAAAGCAGCTCTGGACGCTGCCTGAAGGAAGCATGAGCTGGGCGCAGTTCCGGTTTGGCGAAGTGGCGGCCGGTGGTCAGTGAATCTGACATAATAATGAGTACCTAGAGAACACAAACAATAAATGTTCTGAGCTACCGTCATACTTTCAATTGCCTATTTACAGGCTCGGATTTGTATTGATCGTGTATTAACCACCTCACTGACTGCAAGAGGCCGAAGCCTGACCCATGAAGCTCCCTGGTCGCTGCGCAGGTGAAATCCCGCAATCCATATACAAATCCCGTGAAGCGGCCAGAGAACCGCTCAATTCCGATAGCGAGTCGTCGCTCCCTTGACAAATCGCCTGGTGTTAAACATCCTCTTCCTCTACTTATCTAGCACGTCCCTTCTAGACTCCTCTATTTCGGGTTGGTAACGCTCTTGACAGCAGCCTTGGGGTCCTCAACGATCTTCTCAATAGCACCAACGTCCTTCTCGGCCTCCTTCTTAGCAGCATCGATGGTGCTGTCGTTCTTCTGGCTAGCGTTGTAGAGGAGCACACGGGTAGTCTGGGTAGCGCCGACGCAGAAGAGGAGGAAGTTGACGGAGGCGAGGAAAAGGTTGCGGGGCTTGATGATGAAGCACCAGCGAGTCCAGATCAGACCGGTGGCCGTCAGGGCGGCGTTCTGGGAGAGAGAAAGTTGGTCGGCGGGGCGAGCGAAGTCGGCGGCACCGGCGAGGACGAGACCCCACTGTGAGAAACATTGGTATTAGCAATCATTATTCCCTCTCAATTCAATTCCGAATGGATTGATTGCGAATGTTATTCAACGTTGCGAAACAACGCAATCGTATTCCCGGGCCCGAGGCTAGCTCACGTGTCGCATACCTTCATAATAGGCGCCCAGAAGTGGACGGTCTTAGGACCAACGGGGCTGTTCCAGAGCTGAGCGAACTTGCTCTTAGGAGGACCCTCGACATTGGCCGGGTTCTCAGCGGCGCTCTGGTAGGTGCGACGCTGCGCGAAGCGCATGTTGGTGTTGACCTGACGGGCAGGCATCTGGGCGCGGAAGGCCCGGATACCAAAGCGAGCGGACATTCTGGCGGTAGCGGTTTGGTGTTTCGACGGTGTGGGGAGTCGTCGAGGCGAAGAGGAGGATGAATGTGGTCGCGGCCGGGCGAGCGGTAGTGAGGTCGGTTCGTTCAGCGCATTGCAGAGCGGAGATAGGCCGCCAAGGATTTTGTCCGGCGGAGCTTGAGGGTCGGATGCTGACCACTCGCGACTTCGTCTGGCCGAGCGTTGCGCGAACCGTCACTGGGCCCTTGAAGAGTACTCGTCTACAACCTCTCCGCTTTGACAATCGCCGGCAAAACAACTTTCCACCTATTCCTCATATCCTTCAGCACACAATGAGCGGCAAATACGTCTTCAGCAAGGCCCTCAAGGAGCTGCGCTTCCTGCACTGCCAGACCAGCGACCACAGCAATGCCGTCCGGTACGAAACACGCAATGCGAAACTCATAGTGTTGGGCCTAAAGAACCATGCTGATGTGTGAACCTCCTCAGATCATTCCTCACCCGCGCCTACCCCACGATGAAGCACCACAACCCCCACACGCCTATCATGATCCGCGAGGCCCTCAACACATCGCCCCGTGTGTTCGCACGCTACGAGTTTGGACGGGAAAAGATGGCGGATCTTGCAGGTAAGTGATATGTGGCGTTGGATTCTTTGATATTATTGGGGGCAAAGATACAAAGGCATTGATTTTAATGCGATGGAGGCTGACAATTGCGTGCAGGATTGGATGACAAGGCTATCGAGGACAAGATCACCACCTTAGTGAAGGAGGCGCAGCAGTAAACATGGTATGACTGTTGTTGAGGGAAATGCTGGCAGTATGAGTGCTTCAAGCGCCGCGCGAAGGAGGGGACGTGTACATACATGTACGATATCTGGACCGTCCGAGTGAAAGGATCCGCGCGAATGGACAATGATACCCAAGAATCATTCCGATGCACCAACTATGAGAGCCACGGACGTCAGAGACGCCGTACTTCGGACGTATCTGTGCACGAAACGGCCCATGACTGCTTCACAGCGTTGTATCCGACATTCTTCTGAAGGGGGTTCTCAGGCGCGTCTCTGCGTCTCTAGGATTTGTGCTTGAGTATCTAGACCTGCTGTACTAAAGATCTAGCATGTCCCATTGAGAAATAGACCCGCCGTCAAAGCTTGGGAAAGTGGCACTGAAGCAGCTTCATCTAAATGAGTCTGGTGCTGGCCCATGTGATTGACATGTCCCCTCCTCTCGGACATTGAATGCTGCCTTCTTCTTAGGTCTTTCTCATACGTTTCTACAGTATCAAGACGCTCTGAGTATCACCGGATGTCACAATGTTACGCGTTCCGCATTTCAAACGGACATGTACACGTCTATAGTCAAAGCTATAAGCTGCAGCACACTGACCGAGCCCGCGCTGGGATATCAATGCTCGTGTCGTAAAGCAAAACCAGGAAAATAACCACGCCAGTCGATCCGCATTACACCGTCTCGATGTATCTCTTGACCTCCCTGTGAAGATGGGTTAAAGCTGGAAATCTCGAATGTAAAGCTCATACACCAGACTTACCAATCAGTAACCGCCTCATCCCAAAGTCTGATCTCGTGCTCGCGCGTGCCCGCAAAGTGCTCAACGAAGTCGTCGCCAAAAACCTCTCTCGCGATGCTCTCCTTCCTCACGAAGCGCGCCGTAGCATCCTTCAGGTTCTTCGCCAGGCGCTCGCCCTTGTCATCTTCGCCACCGACGTCCTGGCCCCTAGCCAGTGGTGCGATCGGTAGCGCGAGCTTCTTCTCCACGCCCCGCCAGCCGAGCGCCAGGATGGCGGCGAGAACGAGGTAGGCGTTGGTATCCGCGCCTGGGACGCGGATCTCAAAGCGCGTGCCCTTGGGCGGGCAGGTTGGCGGTGCGATGAGGCGAATTGATGCGGCACGGTGCTCCAGGCCCCAGGAGACGGTGACGGGCGCCCAGAAATTCTCGACCAGGCGCTTGTAGCTGTTGACCGTGGGGGCAACGATGGGCATAATGTCGGGGAGACCCTCGAGGATGCCGGCGAGGAAGTGGCGGCCAAGGTCGCTGAGGTGCTCGACGTCGGCGAACGGCGGGTTGGGATCGGGTGAGTCGCGCGCGAAGAGGTTGGCGCCGGACTTCTTGTCGACGAGCGAGACGTGCATGTGACCGCTGTTGCCGGGTAGGCCTTGGCGCGGTTTGGCCATGAAGCACGGCGTGATGCCAAATTTGCTGCTGATGTTCTTCACCGTGAGCTTGAAGAGGGCCGCGCGGTCGGCCATCTGTCTGATCTCGCCATACTCCAGCGCGGCCTCGTACACGCCGGGTCCAGACTCGGTGTGCCAGCCCTCGATGTCGCAGCGGAACTTGGAGCAGGCCTCGAAAACGCCGTAGTACCAGTCTTGGTTGTGGATCGGACGGGTCAGAGAGTAACCGAACATTCCCTCCTCGAGCGAGGGCAGACTGTCCACGGGGTTGTCGCGAAGGAAAGTCGCCGTAGCGGACGAGTTGCGCTCTTCAGAAGGTCCACTGGTCGCTGAGGGTGCACGGAATTGGTAGAACTCGTATTCAGCTATGGTTAGTAGGGAGCCGAGTCAGCGTGATGTTGAATCGACACACTGTGTGTGGCTCGTGGGGAGTTGATCTGGCCAGAAGCATGTCAGGCCGTCGCAAATGGGATCTGCAACTTACCTCCAGCCATCGCGCCGTAGCCCGACTTCTCGATCTTAGCGACCGCTCTCTCGAGCAAGCTGCGCGGACATGCGCTCAGCGAGGTTCCTTCTGGCTCGCGGAAGCTGCACATGAAGAAGGGGATGTTGTTCTCCCAGGGTATACGCCTGAACGAGCTCAGGTCGACCTCAGCGACGATATCACGATAGCCATTCTCCTTGTTGCTGATCTTCAGTTCCTTATAGTAGGTTTGATCGTGCAAATCCCATCCAAAGATTACGCTGCAGAAGCCAAAGCCCGACTTGGAGATTGAGAGGAACTTCTTCTTTGACATGAGCTTGCCGCGAATCTGGCCGTCAATGTCTGTCCCGCCGACCTTGACGCTGATATCATCTTTGAGGAGCTCGGGGAGGTCGGAATGCGTGAGCTGGGTGAGATCGTCGCCGATAGCCATATTG